>PVIU01014961.1:0-49872 GCA_004026605.1 Ondatra zibethicus | reverse complement strand
GGCCAGGAGGGATGGGGGTGGGCCTTGGACTTCCAACAGGGCAGGGCACCATGCCCTCTTTCAAGGAAGAAGGGGGAGGGAGGAGGGGTGGGGGGTAGTGGGAGGGGACCGGGAGAAGGGGAAGAAAGGAAAAAAATTTATTTCTTTAATTATGTTCTTGAATGGAAAAAATAAAACAAAACAATGTATGGGAAAAAAATGCAATGACTACTACTGAAAGCTCATTGAGCAAGCACCCTGTATTCCCTGATGTCAATTATGATGTCCCTAAACACACCACAGACTTACAGCAGCACTTTCAGCCCGTGAAACAGCCACCTAACGGGACTTTTCTGGAAAACTGTCTTCATGATATTTTCAACTCTGTCTCAAGACCAAATAGATCTGAATGCTTATCAGAGCTGATGCAAGCTGCCAAGAGCTCTGAATTCTAACCATCTGTCCCCAGGTCATTTGTTCAAGCCGGCACCTTTTTCCTTTCTGTTTTCGTTTTCTGTTGTTATTGTTGTTTATTTTTAATCTACTGAAAAGTGTATCATGTGCTTCCAAGAGCCCTGCCATTGAATGTTAAGTTTCCAGTGAAGTAAGTTCCCCCATGGTTACAACGTATTTGAACATCTTTAAGTTTACTCTATGGTTCTGTCTTCTCTCTCCTCCTCATCTCCCCTTCATTGGCCTTCCCTTCTAGCCCATCCAATGCCTTTGTGCAAAATGCAAAAGTTAAGCTTACAGAACTTACAAAATATAGGATCTTTACCTTAGTGCTGTCTCGCTGAAGAAAAAGAAAGGGAATTCATGTCCCTTTAAGACAGATTTTCATAAGAAGTATTTTTTTTTTAATTTTCAGAGTTAGGGAACTTCTGCTGTTATCTTACCTTGTGTCATTAAAATATAGCACACTGGTAATAAAACTAAAAGTAAATACACACATCTTCCTATCCTTACAGGGAAGTCATAAATCTACCTCACTGATAGCAGCTGTCCTCGAACCATCACTTGCATAGTGCAGCTGCCACAACAATGTCAGCTTTTATAGTTAAGCAGTCAAAACCTGAAGGCTTCAGTACAAGTTGATATTCCTTGAAGCATAAGCATCCTCAGATGAAGAAATGCAATCTTGCCATCAAGCAGCATGCGCCCCCATTCAATCTGTCACAATAGAACTCATACTTGGATGCCTACAAGACAACAGTCCAATTTATACTAAGTTGGTTTTCATTAAGATATGTGATAATTTGGAGATTCCTGGCCCAAGAAGAGATTTTTACCTCTATCAACGCATTTTAAAAACAATTACCCCTCCTTTCTTCAGAATATAAGGCTAATGGCTTTCCAGAAGGATCCGGTGCTGTTTTTCTTTCAAGTATTTTTAAACTTGTGGGTTTGATTGGCAAAAGTGAAAGTCAGTGCAATTTGGGGAAACACAGTCTGGCCAGTATTTAAGCCTAAAATGACTAGCTACAAGGCAGGCTTCTGTAGAGCCATGCGATCCCAATCTAAAGATGGATCATGAGGATTCTCCTCCTCTCCCCTGTGCTTTGTGGCATGTGGTTTCTGTGCTGAACACTAAGCTGCCAATACAAAAGTTAAGCTCCCTACACACGTTCTAGGAGACCAAGCTGCCCCTGAGGGAGGAAAGAGGAGTGTAGATAAATAAACAAAATTAGACAAAAAGAAGCAATTTTTGTGTTTTTTTTCCAAACAGTTTTTTCTACTCCCAGGTTTTCAGTATATATCAAGTATGTAGTTTACATAACATAGAAAAACACATGAATCTCTGCATAGCATCTTTAGGAGTATGTCTTATTAATGAGCATAGGTTTGTCTTAACCAGCCTTGGACTCTGTTAAAGGGCCAACCAAACCTTCAGAAGTCAGAAGTCTTTTATCTTACATGTCAGTATGTGCATGTTACATTGCGTGCAATTATTTAGCATGTGACAATATTAAAGTGACCTATTTTAATCACTGCTTTCCTCCTTTTTGTAAGAATTATTGTATTTAGAAACAGGAAAACTACCTGTAGTAAAGTGCCCTATATTAGGCTGTCTGAGGCTGCTCATGACATCACTAGAGAAATATACAGATTAACTACAAGCCTAACAAATGGAGCAGTTAGTGTAGGAGATGAAACACTGGAAGACTCAGCAAGCTGAGTTGCCTTTCTTGGCACATACCAGTGCGCCTTGGATTATACTGTAAGAAAATTACACAGAAACAAACACATCAGCATTCTTAAACATCATACCCTGGTCCAAAGGTAGTAACTGAAAACAGTTATTAGGTTGAGTATGGTCTAGGAAGAACAAAGAGTGAACTGAATGAATTTCAACGACATTTTTCTAAGAACATATTCTAGAACATTTGAAAATCTAGGATATGCCATTTTAACAGATATTGTTACCACAGATCAATGCCACCCAAATATGTATGTAGTCATATAATTGTAACTAATGCTCACAGTTTCCTCACAAATCACAAGGGATAGAAAAAGATATTTAATATGTATGCAATAACAGAGCAAATGGATCTAGAAAACATCATATTGAGTGAGGTAACTCAGACCCAGAAGGACAAACATCACATGTACTCACTCATAAGTGGCTTTTAGACATAAAGCAAAGAAAACCAGCCTACAATTCACAATCCTAGAGAACCTAGATAACAATGACCCTAAGAGAGACATATATGGATCTAATCTACATGGGAAGTAGAAAAAGACATGATCTCCTGAGTAAATTGGGAGCATGGAGACCATGGGAGAAGGTAGAAAGGGAGGGGAGAGGGAGTGAGGGAGCAGATAAAAATATATAATTCAGATGAGATTGGGCACATTCAGGGTAGTATGGCCATAAATACAACCTTCCTCAAGACCCAGTAATACCACTTTTGGGTATATATCCAATGGATGCTCAATCGTGCCACAAGGACACGTGCTCAACTATGTTCATAGTAGCATTGTTTGTTATAGTCAGAACCTGGAAACAACATAAATGCCCCTCGGCCAAAGAATGGATAAGGAAAATGTTACACAGCAGAAAAAAATTACAACATCTTGAATTTTGCAGGAAAATGGATGGAGCTAGGAAACATCATTTTGAGTGAGATAACCCAGACCCAGGAAGACAATTATCACATGTACTCACTCATAAGTGGATTTTAAGCATAAAGCAAAGAAAACCAGCCCACAAATCACAATCCCAGAGAACCTAGATAACAGTGAGGATCCTAGGAGAGACATCTAATCTACATGGGTAGTAGAAAAAGACAAGATCTCCTGAGTGAATTTGGACACTGGGGATCTTGAGAAAGGGTTGAAGGGGTGTGGAGAGGCAGGGAGGAGAGGAGAGAAAAAAAAATGTATAGCTCAATAAAAATCAATAAAATTGTATAGCTCAACAAAATCAATTAAAAAATTTTTTAAAAGAAATAGAGAAAAAGCAGAGAAAGGAAACCACAAAGACAAAGAGCTCCTGGTTCATAGTGAAGAAGAAAATCATTTAAGGAGCGTCAGAGCATCTGAGGGGAATTATCAAGCTTTTCCCTTTGCTTAATTGTCATGGCCACCATGTACATAGAATGTTACATATGCCCTATTTACAAGATGAACTATTTACAAAGTTCATTCCTGCCTGATGGGGACACTATCAACCAATCACATCTAGTTGGGGTGTGGCTACCTGGGGTCCAGGTAGAAAAACCGGGAGGACACAGGTGCCTGCTCTCTCCACGCGGTGTCTGCCGGACAGATAGGACGTCGGACCTCCCACTCTTGTAGCGTGAGTTTCGCCTTCTTAACCATTAAAAAATACCTTTTCTTCTTGAGCTGGCTTGGTTATTTATCGTACCAACTTAATTCCCCAACATCTTCATATCTATTTTTGCCTTTATCATACCTTTCATTGAATATATATGTATGTCTATATAAATAATGCTTACGTTTTCCATAATAAACAATAGAAGATGGGGCCCCACAACAACAACTCCACCTGGTTACTATGACATTATGATGCTGATAGTGCTACTAAAGGACCTGTTTTGGATATCAGCTGCACAGGATGGTTCCAACTTGGTTAGCTGAAATGGTGCACTTCTTTTACAACATTCTGACCAGACCTCTGCAAAATACTCAGAGACTATTTGCAATTTTACCAGGCCAAATATTAATCTTGTAATTTAACCATCATTTATTTTAACAGGATTCCCTAGAAAGAACGCCGCCCCCATGACAGCTGGAAGCAACTTTAGAGGGCGATGTCCCCTCTCCCAGCAAAGTTTGCCCTCAGGCTTAGGGACATCATTTAGGGGTTGATTATAATTGGTATACGGTTGAGGGATGGGGGAGGAATTTTATAGGCTCAGGGATCTTTTTAACAACAAAAAAAGAGGGATAATTGGATGATGGGATAATAGATTGGTATTTGTGAGTTATTGTTTTTAGACAATTATATTGGTATAGATGTTTGTATATTGATACAAAGTTAAATTATATTGAATATTGTATGCATGTATGCTTCTACCTCTGTTTAAAACATTGTTTATGTATTGATATATATGTTTACCATACCACATTGTACATTACTACCTCTGATCAAGATACTTATACATTGTTTACATTTGAAGTTCATTGTCCTCATTTATTGCACAGTTGTTTATTGTCTTAGTCTTTTAGATAGGTATTGAGAATTATAGATCAATAGTCATCTATGTTTGTCATATTTATAATTAGACTAATCAGGTTTTTTAGATACATAGAGATTATATTCAGTATTGATAGATAATCTTCAACCTCTTCAAGGAGCTGTAGAAAATGGCCTTTAATCTAACTTAGAGTTCCATGGTAGTGAGACACAATCACTCTTGGCAACACAGATCTATTCCCAAGAGAATGTTGAGCACCAAAGACACTCCACCTGGAGCCTTTCTTCGTGGCAGAACTGGCCTTTGGGCAAAGAAATGCCCATACCTCAACCACTGACAGAGATAGAGTATCTGTAAATGGATAAAACAGGACTGTCATATCCTGCCAAGACAGGGTAAGATACTTTTGAAAAGTTTCTTGCCTTTGAAAATGGTATGTCAGTAACTTTAGGCCTTAGCCAAAGTTGGTTGCTTCAACATTGCAAATGAGACTTTGGGTGATTGCCCAGGTAGTCAGTTGTCTCTGTCATTTATTGCAAATTTGAAAGTTTCTCGATTGCACTTCCTGTTCACTCAAGTAATATTGTTTCCCTTCTCAGATCTTTGATGGAGTTGAAGATTAGATTATTGTAGTTACCTTCCTCATGATTTAGCCAAGCTTAATTTCAATGCAATAGTTAGACTCCTTGAAATAGAATGTTTAGTAAAACTTTTGTTATGCATTCCTTGCTTAATATTGTTTATTGTTTGTAATTTTATATTTGGTATCTGTTCCTATTGTATATAGCTGTGTTGGGTTTAGATCGATTTTGTTTAGACAAAAGGGGGAAATGATGGGGAAACTATCAACCAATCACATCTAGTTGGGGGTGTGGCTACCTGGGGTCCAGGTAGCAAAACCGGGAAGACGCAGGTGCCTGCTCTCTCCACGCGGGGTCCGCCAGACAGATGGGACATCGGACCTCCCACTCTTGTAGTGTGAGTTTTCCCTTTTTAACCATTAAAAAATACCTGTTCTTCTTGAGCTGGCTTAGTTATTTATTGTACCTACCTAATTCCCCAACACCTGCCACTTGGAAGGGGAAGAACCTGCAAATAATTAGATCCTTAATACTTAGAGAGGATGCAAGTGTCTGATGTTTAGTCTTAGATCAGTCTAAGTAGAGGTTCAGAGGCCTCAGGATGCTATCATACCTGAGCAAAAGTTGATGGTCTTGTCCTGGTACATAGAAGATATATGTAGCAGAGAGAAAAGAGACGATAAGAGGTTATCTATGAAGAGTGCTCAGTGGTAACTTTATCTGTTGATGAATACATTCAATACAGAGTTGTGGTTTAAAAAGAAAATAAATACCATATGAAGAAAGGGAGTAAGATTGAGATATCAGATGCTATAATTAATTGGAAAATACATCTCTCTGTTTTGCTCTGTCACTGAGCTCTCTTGTTAATTCTATCTTTAAACCATATTGTCTAAGAATGGGACCATTTGAAAGAAGAAATGCTTTGCATATATGTATGTGTTTATTTTATGTGTACACGCACACATTTGTTATATTAATTCTGGGTCAGGGGGTGTTCTTTTTCTCTGAAATACAGCATTTTGCTCCACAAAGCAGAATGAACACATAAATGAGTAACTGTGAGTCTCTATGCCATCCTAATAAGCACCTTTGAAAGATCATTATTTTCTCAAACCCCAGAGGAATCATGTACTGCCTAGAGACAATAATATTCCCAAATATCCCCAGGATACCTGGGATAATCTGACTCACTATGCAAAATATTGTTGAGAGTTTTAGATGAAAAGGAATAATAAACAACAAATCTACAGAAGAAAGACCTCTCTGCAGCTTATAAGCAAGATTCTTGGCACATGAAAATTTGTTTTCTGTATTTTGATAATTTAACAAATTTTCAAAAAACCAAGCTTGCCTATTGTGGGTGGATACGCCCATAAACAATCTCTGAGAACTTTGATGCAGGAAGACACGGAGAGCACAAGGAAGGCCCCATATTACAAGCAACAAGAGCAAAGGAAGCAGAGAGGAGCATCGCCAAAGCTAGCCACTAATTCATATAATTGAATAATAAAAAGAATGGATCCCATTGTCGGAGGACTAGGTTCAGACATAATTCCATTCTGTCGCTTGCTTTTAAGAGAAGCCTTATAGCATGGCAGCAAGCATATCCAACAGCCATTTCTAGATAACAACAAATATCTTGTTCCTTTTGTCAAATTGCAGTCTGCATTGCTATTTTCATATCTACATTAACTCCGAATCTGAAACACTGGCATTTAGATATTACTCACTTCCCTAGACTTCTGTATGACAAATTAGAACTGTGCTTCAGCTCTAATAAATGTAACTCTAACACAGTTTTCATAAACATTCTTGAGATGTTCCTGAGAGCAGCTCTATTTTGGCACCTATTTTTTTCCTGCTCAAACAAATGAAAAGGTTGGCTGATATTGTCAAAATACAGCACTTCTGGTGAACCAAGGGTCATTTATTAAAATAATGTATTGAAGCAGTGGCACCAAATGCAAAATTGTATTTCTAGAAGGAAAACCTATTACTCCAAGCCAAGATTATTTTTATTTTAAAAGAAAAATTATCACAATTATGGATTCTGAAAGTCAGATGATGTGATTCTGATCTTTGCCCTTTATAGGCTGACCTGGCAACTTTTAATGCACAGTAATATGTCCTGTAAATGAGATGTTTGTATAATTAACAACTGTTGTTTGTGTAGAAATGCATTAATTTAAAATAGATTGTGAATTTCTTATGACTCAAAATGAGAAACTTTATATAAATACAACCATTGTTTTCTAGTATTACATAAAAACTTAAATATATAACCACAAATCACAGTGAAACCTCTCTCTCTCTCCCCCTCTCCCTCTCTTTCTCTCTCAACCAAGGATCTCTAGAGCTAGCCATTTTCCTGACATAGCCTTAATCTTGTCCTTTATCATAGCATTGCACTTTTTGCTCTAAAGGTTTCTGCACTAAAACGTGGGAAGGTGAAGCCATAGTTCAATTCAATTTATTTTTATATTGCCTCTCATACAAAGTCTCTCAAAGCGCTTTACAGTAAGAGATAAAATAATCATATAACACTTGACCATGCTTGGAATAGCCACTATCACCCAGACAGCGAGGGGATACAACAGTGCACACTCACGGGTCAAATTCCCCTCCTTTCAAAGCCCATATAAATGAGCATTCCAACAGAGTAACACGGCCATATAATATCACTGGCTGAGCCTGCCTTGCCCTGCCTTCTCAGGGGATAGTGAGAAGAAGCTTTGCTTTTCTATTCATATCAACCATTCTTTCTCCGATCAGTTTCCTTCATACATGTAAAAAAAGGATCCAAGCACAGGATCATGTTTTCTTTCAATTGTTGTCAATTGTTTTGATCGCATGGAAAGTAGTTATTCAGTTTCCTCTTTTCAATATATATATAGTCAGTGTACAACACACACATATACAGGACCACACACACACACACACACACAAGGGTGGGAAGAAACCTAAATACTTGAGATTTGAACACTCAGGAAGAATCAATGGCATAACGGCATTGTGGGGCAGGCAGAAGGAATAAAGAAGAGAGGCAGAAAGAAAGAAATAGAAAATTAAATAATAATTCCTGGAAATGATAATGAAGAAACCAATCCTAACTAAGGGAAGTTGGGTCAAATAGATACATCAAGTTGGTGGATGGACTTCTGTATAGAAGAATCATCCTGGATAAATATGAGTTACCAGTAAGAAAAGAGGAAAGACAGCAGTGTGAAGTACTGTGTTTGCATGATTCTCTCATAATGCAAAGAGCTTCTTGAAATCACCAAGCTGCGGAGTCAGTAATTCTCAATAAAGAAAATTCCACTCCAACTCAACTGTACCCTCATTACATCGCTTTTCAAGAGCTGAGCCAAATGTCTACTGTCCAAAGTGAGTATTTGCAAAGAGCATAAATGTCAAAAGACGTCCATGGCTCCAAAATAATCTCACCACTCAAATCAGTAGATAATCCAAAATTTCATGGGAACTATGCTTCTAGAAAAACGTGGCTCTTTCCTCCTCTATTTCTTGCAGCAAGTCACATCTTCATAATGGAGGGTAACAACTGGAATATATTGTAACTCAGTTTTTGACCTTTGAATATTTCTGTCACTGATTGTCAAAGTTGAGAACTACTCTCTATCCTGAGGTGATGGATTATTTAATTAACCATTGACCTTTCCCCAACATTTGCTGACAGTAAGCCCTATCCCATGCAAGCTGCTGGTCCATTCTGTGCTGTTTAGTAATCAAAGGAGACTTTTTTTTTATTTTCTTCAACTTAGGTGAAATACCCAGAATCACTTTATGCTGTTTATTTACCTAAACTTATTTTCAAATTAATTTGGGTTTTTCTTTTTAACTATCCACTAAATAAAAAACAACAGATTTATTATATTTTAAAAATCAGGTTTCACAAAACAAATATGTCAGATGAGATGTAAATGAATCAACCAATAGGAAAAGCAAGCATTGCTTCCTATTAATAAGTCTTTCAGAAAAGGTTGCAGCAATTCATTTTCTCTGCTACCCATCATTCAAGGTCTCTGGTTGAATCCAGCCATTTGTTGGAAATAATATCCCCCAGGAGAATAAGGAGAATGTTTGGGGAGTTCTTGCCATTGTTTGTAGCTTCTATTCGCCAGTTTTGAGCAGGTCCCCACATTCCCCTCCAAGAATTTATTTATAGAAGACAAAGGAAGGATGGTGGGAAGGGAGGGAGGGAGGAAGGGGTGAGGGAGGGAGAGAAGATTAGACTTCAGTGTTGGTCAAACCCAGTTTCTCTTGCATCCTGTCAAGCAGCCCCTCACCTACCTGCCTTCCTTCTACAGGGCTCTCGGGGTCAGACACGGGTGAAGCAAAGAGTGCTGTCATCACAGGCTTTCCGGATATGCCATTTCTGCATCCAGCATCTAGAAATGTAGCACTGGGGGGATGGCAGGACATTTCCTGACCCACTGCTGGCTTTCCTAGCACCATTACTGTGTTTGCTTCTCAGACATCTGTGTAAGGATACACAGGGCAAATTAGATCATATCCGAACAATTCTAGCCTCACTCGCAGAGGTTCTTAATTTTCAGGGGCAATATTGTGTGTATTATCTTCTTGGTATCTCCACTCCCTAGTCTATAAAATGGGAATAGAAATAATGACCCTTATGCAAATAGGATGTGATAGTGTATGCAAAAGTCATGACAAATAGGAAAATATAACAAAGCTTCTCTAATATAAGTGTTCCTAGTTAGTCGGGTGGATCCAATCATTATCTTCACAGAATAGATCACAGTGCATTAGAGACATTTTAGCAACAACCATAGGCCATTCCTATTTCCCCAGAGTCTACAGTGTTTAAAGACTTGACATTATGAAAGTATATTGTCTTCATTAATTTATGTTAATTTTTAATGTTGGTGTGACTGTATTGCATAATATATACATAAGCCTCTGTGTAGGCACATATATGAATATATGTACACAAACGCATAGATATTACAGGGTGAAAGAGTTTTGACCTCTAAGAAAGCAGATTTTCATTAAAGTCTTAATCTAGTACATAATAACAAGCATTAATTGTAACAGTGGCTACTTTAAGTTTAATAAGAAAAAAGTTCCTTAAAAATGAATTGCACTTTGAAATTAGCAAAAATATATTGCATATATTGATTATGATGTCTGAAATTAAGCTTTATATCTTTACAATTACACACATTGGAATGGTATACATAGTGTAGATTTACTTTCCCGTGTATCTGTAAATCATGTTTTTGCTTTGGCATCTATCAATTTCCTGTCAAAGCTAAGAGCTTATTTCCTGTGGGAACAGATCCTTATGGGTGTAGCATCAGATACCTAGATGGGTAAGTTGTATGTTTGATGCATGGTGACATTAATGTAATATTATGATGGATATCTATTAACAGGTACATCACCCGAACATACACTCTCTGAATGCCTTTGACAGATGCTGCCCTTTTCCTGTCTGTCAATCCACACTAGAATCATAAGAATGAGCAAATGTGACAGGAGAGGGCTGTACCAATTATAGATGAAAGGATAGCATCTACTCCCACCGTTTGATGTGATTTATTTGGCGGTCCTTCTCCATTTGGAGGCAGCACACTGTAGCTGTTTATGAAGTGACAAATGGCACCCAATGACACTGAATGACTTCTCTAATCAATTTAACATGTCTAAAAAGTGGTCATGAATTGTGGGATTTTGTTTGAGTGTCTGTGAGTACAGAAATCACTGAATCCTTTTCATTGAAACATGCATTTCAAATACACACCTGGAAGAGTAAAATCAAGTTGTTTTTTGTTTGTGGATGATAAATGTGTTTTCATGTATGTTATAAATCCAGTATTTTAAAATTATTTCCTCAAAATTTTTTAAAGAAGTGGTAGCTTTTTTTTTTTTTATTAAGAGAAGCTTGTGGGATTTTGTTTGTTTGTTTGTTTAGCTTTATTTGATAGAAGAGTTGCATAATTATCTTGGATAGAGAAATCACTAATGAAATTACATAAATTTTTAGTGCTTTATTTTTCCAGATATCAACTTAAGTTTGCATTATTGTCTAAGCCCTTTTAATAAAATTCTGTTAGTAGAAGTGAAATTATTAATGAATTCACTGAATATATTTTACATTTTCTTAAAAACTATCTACTGTGAGAAGGGTATATCATCCTAACAGAGTTGTTTCCCTAAACACTGCATATAAACTTATAAACTTACACAGAATTCAAGCAAGTTTGTTGTTGTTGTTGTTATTTGATTCACATACATAACTAATATAACAGAGGAAGTTACATAAGAGTTTTCATATATTAATTTAAATTTATTCAAAGTAGATAGTCTTTTACATACCCAATACAAAGCGCTACTGCTATAAGCCAAGAATGGTTTTTCCCTATCTCTGTATTATTCAAATTTATTAAACAATATTTCATGTTTGTTTGACACAGTGTCAAACTCGGGCCCCTAAAGAACTGCGGCAGCTTTGGGGCTGTTATGCTTTCTTGGACTTTAATCATTTTTGGCAAGGCTCCACTTCCTGTCAGAAAGTGAAACAGCTTTGGAATGTCATTTTCCCGAAAGAAAACAGAGAGAATCTGAGAGGAAGTTCTCCTCCACTCCAGATCCCCTAAGATACTCAAACACACTCACAGGAGGGCTGGAATACATCAAACATTAGCAGAGGGAAAAGGACACAATTTTCCCACATTAAAATACATGGATAAAGTTGAACTTCTGCTAAAAATAGTTCCCATGACTAATCCTATTAAGTTTAAAAAATTGCGCAGTGTCCTCCTTGAAGCAGACTTACTCTCTACCATCATCACACTCGGCTGTGCCCACCACACACCCCAAAGCCAGCAACCCCTCGATATTAGGCCCTCATCTTTCTCTTTATAGTGACACCAAACTAAAAAGAGGACACAGTGAGAACGAGAGAAAGAGATTAGATGGTGACTTTTATTAAACTCTCAGATATCAAAGGACACCAAATATAAGATATGAAGATCAAAATTATCTCAGTATCCCAAAAATTCCAAAGAGCAATATACATCCTGAACAGATCTACAACATTTTCCCACTCTGTCTTAGACATGCTCAGTGTCCCCAGGGAGTGATGATACTGCTAAAAGCAAACAAAGATTACTCGGAGCTATGCCACTTCAAGATGAAAAATGTTGGATGTGACTGTGGAGTAGAAAGATGTAAAATAAAATAAAATGAAATCTCTCCTCTCCTCTCTTGGACTTGCAAGCCCCGAGTTTCCCATGTGATAACAGCATTTACTTCAGAGGGAGAGAGAAAGAGGGGGGAAAATAAAATCACTGAAAAAGGCTGAGCAAGCTGAAAGGTTCTGCACCAACTAGAAAGTTGTTGACCAAGTGAGAGGAGGCCATCAGTATACTAACCTCTTATTGGTGACAATGGGTGCTTGTTTGGTCTTTCAGAGGGGCAGACACAGGAATATAAAGGAACTCACTAAGGAGAGTGTCATTAGGTACTATGATATTGACATATGTTAGCTAAGTGATTAACAATAGAGAGGTTCAGCTGTAGTGAAACCTGAGCCCAGTTGATGCCATTAACACATACATCTAATGAACTCTACTGACCACATTAAAGCAGAGAGAGCAAAATGATGGTAGGAGAATGGCTTTTAATGAAATCATCAATTCAAAAATTGGAGGCAGCAAGACATCATCTAGGCATTCTCTGTGAAACCATGGGACAACCATGTAGGTAGTAGCTTGAGAAGAAGGGTGGGTAACCCAGTACAGCAAAATGCCTTAGACTTTCTACACGTTTAAAGCAAAGGAGACCGTCTTTAAGTTTTGGATTATGAAGCAGAAAATGAACCAACCAGCTGATTTGGAGTTTTCCACGCTGCCACTGAAGTGTGCAATCCTACAGATTCACGATCATAAACCAAATGCTTTTTATTAAACCCTAAATTGTACATATTTGAACCAGTCCATAATTTATGGAAGTGGGTCCCTAAGCATTGGATTTATTTCATATGTATGAATTTGCTTCCTTTGAACAGAAGCTAGAACTCCACCCACATGTAGCTCTGGATAAAGGAGAAAGGACATGCTCAACTATAAGTTAAACACATTTCTCAATTCATCTTTTTTGAAGGAAAGGTTCCAGCTTCCCAGTGACTGAACCAGGAAGACAGAAAATTCTGAATTTTATGAGAGGAAAGTAACTTTCTGAGGTGATAGAAAGTAAGGAGCACAGATAGACACAGAAAGAAGAATGTCAGGATCACATCAAAACTGCCTGCATTGATCTCCAGTTTTGCTACTTCATAACTGAAAGCTGTAATTTGTTAACCTTGTCATTTCTGGCTTTCTTAAGCCAGGACAAAAAAAAAGAATATGAGGAATTAAGAAAGACAAGAAATGACTGAAAAACAGGAGAGAATGTATTTCATTCTGTTGAGCATCAATTTGTAATTGTCCCTGTGCTGCACTTGTGGTCAGTGGGAGAGTTAGCTGGTTTGGCCATGGCCTTCTATGGATATCTGTGCTTCATCCTTTGCCTGAACCATCTCACAGCAAGTCTGAGTCACTGTCTCTTGAGACCAACAAGATCCAGAAGACTCTAAATACAAGCTTTCAGAAAGTTTCTTACAAAGCATGTGTGTCACTGAGCAGATAGAGTAAATCCTCGGTCTTTAAAGCAGGAAGGCTTCATATCTGAAAGGGCTACAACTTTGAACTCTATTTTTAAAAAGTCTCAGGACGAAGTGACCCACGATAAGAAAACTTTAGGTCTCTACTTTAAAAACAAATCACAGTAGATTGGTTAGTGTCGTTCTGTGACAGTATATATAAGCAGGGTATTGGTCTCTATGTACCCAAAGTCTCTTGAGTTCTTGTAAAAGCATAATCCATCTCCCTAGGCTAGGTGCCATTTGGGTTCTGAGTTCTATGTTTAGCTGGCCATAGACTGAAGGTGTCACTCTTACTTTGTCTCCCTCTACTTCTCTTTCTTTCAAGCGAAACGGGGATAGCAGAGTCATGAGGCTGTTGTAAGGACCAAATGAAAATCACCTTGTACCTTAGTCCATTGTCTAGAACACAGGAAACTCAGTGAACATCAACTATAACTCGATGTGGTGGGTATTTTCAGAGAAACTTTTCATATTATGTGGACTCTCTGACATCCAGATGGTAGCACCTAATTACTCTTTCCTTGGGTCTCTATGCCTTCAGCTAGCCTCAGCTTCAGACTCTAGCATGACTGTCTCTAACTTAGCTCTTCCTCAACTCCTGTGTGTTCGCAAGACCCTAAGTCTCCACAGGAACTCAGTAAACCCATTTTCTCTATCTCTCCGTTACTTGTCCTGTCTTTCCCATACAGAACCAATTTCTTTTTTCATAAGCTTTGAAAATCCTAATACTTTGTAAGCTGGGAGAACTTTTCCACGGCATTAACAAGTCTGTCTTTATTGCCTGATGGGTCTGACTATGAAGGATCCCAACTGTACCACAGTCTTCATGAATGCCGTTGTGTTAGCTTCTCTGGAAGCATATCCAGGTTAAGCACTAGGGAATGCCTGTAGGGAGACAGTCACTAAAGATCAACTCGAACAAACAGCTTGTGTAGCTCTAATGATTGAACATATAAAAATCATCATACATTAAATTTAATGCTGCCTCATTAGTCTTAATTAGATTCCTACACTACACAGGACTGTGGTTTCTCTGTGTTTGTGTTTTCTCCTAAAAAAAATGAGTCTACCCCCAAAATACTTCAATGTACTTTTTAAATCATTGAGTAAAAATGTCCAGTAATTATATAATATTGACAGTATTCTTGATCCTAGAAAAGTAATCAAAGCAGGACAAACTAAATTATCAAATGCCATACTAGTTTCATGTCACAATGTATCATATAAAAGATATCCTTCAATCTCACTTATTTATTACACTAAAAATGAGCATTAAAACTACAAACATTTGTTCTCTAATAATAGTAATTGACCTATTACTGCCTTAATTCTCCTTCCTATCATTATGCATACGATGTGATAAGAGTTTTTAATAAGAGAATCAGGTTTTTTGTTTCTTTATGCTCCTCTTCTCCCCATTCCAGAGTTGTTTAGCCTCCTTTATTGATGTCCACCATGAAGAATTATCACGTTCAGTTTCATCATACATATTTTTAAAATCTGGGAGTGGTGGCTCATGCCCTTAGTCCCAGCACTTAGGAGGCAGAAATAGGTACTCTCAACATCTTTGAGCATTCAAGGTCAGCCTTGTCTACATAAAAAGGTCTCAAGTCAGCCAGGCTATACAGTAAGACCCTATCTCAATAAATAAACGCATTGAAAAGGACCAGACAAAGCACAGAGTATGAACATTATACAGGAATAAATCAACCAAGGCCCAAAAGTTTGGGAGATATGTGGGATTTTTGTTAATAGTGGGTACATGACTAGAGGCCAGGCATTCTAACCCCAGTGGCACCATGATGACTCCACAGTCTGAGAACATACTCTGCCTTGCAATGTAAGTTTCTCAAGCACTGGCTCTAGATTTGCATCTTTGTGCAACTCCATATCTTAACAGATTCTAAGATACTTGTGGCTTATTTCCACTTTTATAAATAATAAAATAAAAGTTTTTTAAATAGAAATGTTAAATCACATCTGGTAAGTAGAGTTCTCCAATGCTACATTTCCTTCATAGCAGTGAGATTATAATTCATGTATTATTATAGATGCTAAATGGATTGAAAGATATACCTAATTACAGCACTCTAGAAGTGGAAGTCATAAGTTAAAGACTAGCCTGAGCTATGGAAGACCTCTCTCTCAAAACAGACAAAATGTGTTAAGAGAAATTCATCCCTGCTACAGATTCACTTATAATTATACAGTTTCTACCACATTTTAGGAATAACAGAATTATTAGTTCTTCTCTTGCTTGTTTTCTTATCTTTCCAGGTTCAACACTGTTTCCCAAAAGTGGCTGCGATATGGCCAACAACACCACACTGTGACATCTGTGAAGAAGCTATCCAGCAAGTAAAGCATTGAGAATTACAAAATAAGGAAGAAGACAGAGATGGGATAAAAACAAGAGAACAATTCAGAAGTAAATCATATTCAGATCCAATTAGGAGGCATTAGCACACATGGAAACTGTATCAAAACCTGCCAGCTTCTTAAAACTGTAAGTATACAGAAGAGTGACCAGAGTGAGGGCTGAGAGGGTAGAAAGCAGCAGGGTTATGTCAACTTGAATTTTAAGCTGAGTAGCTTCTAGACAAGATATATTCATGTCTCTAATCCAGATATTTGAGGGATGAAGATCTAGTTGCAAAACCTTTATGTTTATAAAGGAATAACACCATATTATCATGTGTTATTGTTCCACATATTATGCTAACTAGTCCTGATGGTCCCTCATAATAGCCCTCTGGATACATATTCAAATCCTGGAGTTCCTAAAATATTGTTAAAGTAATTGCAAATCATTTTCAATACTTCAAGTTAGAGAAACAATTCTTATTTTCATGGATAAAACATCTGATTATGTACTGGTAAAGTAACAACTGAATATTTGCTAAAATACAGAAAGATGACAGAAGGTAAAAATGCATGTGATCTTATTACTCATTATTTTATATTCTTTAATTCCTGATGTACTCATAGAATTTTTATTACAGATATTATAGACTAACACATATTTTAAAAGGCTAAGAATTACCAGCAAACAGATACCTTTCCATATCCACTAAGATAGCAATAGCCTCAAACCCCAGCAACAACAAATGCTGATAGGATGTGAGATTACAGGAACCCTCACCCACAATGTACAAAGGCAAATGATACAACAGCCTTAGAACAGAGTTTGGCAGTTCCCTACAAAACTCAACACATGGATTCTATTTGAGCTACCATTACACTTCATCGTATCCACCAAAAGGAACTGAAAATGTTTCTACACAAACATAAAGAGTGTACATGAATGCTTCTAGAAGCTTTATTCATAATTGTCAAAATCTTGAAGTCACCAAAACATACTTGAGTAGATGAATGGATTAACTGATTTCACTCAAACATAGGAGTTTTGGAATTATATGAAATTTCAAGTCATGAGAAGACAAAGAGAAAAATAAATATGAAATACTAGAGGTAAGAAGACAATCTGAAATTTTGTGACACTCTGGAAAAGCAAACTATGAAAACCATGGAAAGATCTTTGGCTTTCCAATGGAAAAGGAAGGCAGAGGGAATGAGTGAACATAGCAGAGACTTCTTGGGACAATGAAAATGTCATCTATAAACTAGTGAAGGATACATGTAATTATAAAATCTACCAAACCCATAGAATGTACAACACTAAGAGAGAACCCTAATATAAATTACAGTATTTGGTGAAAATGATATGTTAGTGTAGTTTATAATCTGTAATGAATACACCATCCAGGCATTGGATATTCATAACTGAGGTTATTGCACATACCTATGATGTGGGATTCCCCTATGTATGTTGTGAATACCAGTAGTTAATAAAGAAACTGCCTTGGCCTGTTGATAGGGCAAAGCTTAGGTAAGCAAGGAAAACTAACTGATGCTGGGAGAAAGGAGGCAGAGTCAGGGAGAAGCCATGGAGCCAAAGCCAGAGACAGATGCGCTGAAACTTTGCTGGTAGGCCATAACCTCGTGGTGGTGCACAGACTAATGGAGATGGGTTAAGTTAAGATGTAAGAGTTAGTAAATAAGAAGCTAGACCTAATGGGCCAAGCAGTGATTTAAATAATATAGTCTCTATGTGATTATTTCAGTCGGGAACCAACAAGCATCCTCCCTCAACATACCTGGGGGAGGGGTTCATAGGAAATTTCTGCACCTTCTACCCAGTCTTTCTATAATCCTGAAAGTGATTTACAAAAAAAGAAAAAAAGACATTAAAAAGAAAGAGTCTCATGAATGCTTAATAAATCTGCACTACGATAGCCAGTTCTACTCATGGAACAGACAGTAGCTTCCACTATTAAACTTCAGGATTAGTCACTAGCTATCAAACCACCCACGAAATGTCAAAATATTCCGTACACCTCAGAGAAGAGATGTATGACTCTCAGTGATTTATGGACGCATTATTCATAATGTATTTTCTGTTCATTCCTGTCCAGCACTGCACCTTTTATAAACCTGCTGATTAATATCAAACAGTGAACAGATCTGACAAGCAGGATTACGAATCTAACAAAACTGTTTATAGTGTGCATGAAAAAAGTGCACCATTTCCAGGCAGTGTACTTAATAATAAAACCCTGTTGTACTTAAGTGGTGAAGGGATTACTTAACTGTCAAAATTCCTTTAGCTGTTAAGAGTAGCCCAGTTAAAGACCTGCTACCAAAGAGCACCAGCAGAATATTTTATGCCACTTTATTCACTATTATCATATTTGATATTTAAATACAACACAACTGATGTATATAATAAGTTCAATTTTTCAAAATAAACATCACCTAAAGAATTTTTATGATAAGGAATAAGCCAAAATACTTATTTTTTCCTATTCATATTTCAATTCATATTTCATAAGTCTTATGTAATTTTGATAAATAGATATCCATATTTCCAGCTTCACTGTAGCATCAGTGACCAGGATATGAAAACAATGAAAGTATCTCCTGATAGTTGAATGGATAAGGAAGGTTTAGTAAAAATAACAACAGAATATTATTCAGTCTAAAAGAAAAAAATACTCTCCCTTTTGCAACAACATGGATCAATCTGTAAGACAGTAGGCTCTTGGAACTACCAAGGGACATAAAAGCAAATTCTGCAGGATCTTATTTAAATGTGGACACTAAAATTTCAAAAATCAGAATACAAAATGTGTCTGCTAGGGTGGAAAGCTAGAAATAGGAAGAAGTGGAATATTTCAAAACTTCAGATAAGTGGAATAAGTTGCAAAGAGGTAATATATACTCTTGTAAACTGAAATTCATCACAAATATTTCAAACAATTAAAATGTCAGTAATATGTGACATCAATGATGGATTGTACACATTTTTTATTATGTAATTATGCAAAACAGATCATGTTGTAGATTGCAAAATATTTGTTTTGTTGAGGAGATCTTATTAAATCTTCAAAAAAGAAAATAATTTGTTCCTTGTTGTTTAAAAAATTCTAAGCAACTTTTGATTCTTTAAAAATAATAAATACTGACAACTCCAGCATAAACCACCTGCCCCACCAAAGGCCACATCGGTCATTAGAATTCCACATAGGATATTCATCCATGGACCACCCAAACTTTCTCAGTGCCTGTCCAGCCCTCCCCTCTTTTTCACAACATCCTTGTCCCCAGATCCAACGGAGGCAACCTACTGGACCAGAGGACATGTCAAATGAGAGAACTTCATTTCTCAACTCTAAATCTGGCTAAAACTCCTGCTCAACCAGAGGCCACTGTAGTCTTTCAGAAATCCAGCCCCCAACTTGGGTGGAGATCCTCTACTCAGCCAGAGGCCACTCTGGCTAAAACACCATGGAGGAAACAGAAAGCTAGAGGAAAATAAAACACCTATCCAAGAAAGAGAACTCACAAATTGGCACCTAGGCCTATAATTACTCCAAACTCAGATGCCTAGATGCCAGTGTAAGAAAGTAATCAACAACAGCTAGGATAATATGTTACAACCAGAACACAGTTATCCTACAGCAGCAACAAATTCTGAATGTTCCAACACAGCTGAAGCACAAGAAAATGACCTTCCAACCAATTTTATGAAGATGATATAGGTTCTTAAAGAAGAACTCAATAAGTCCATTAAAGAAACTGAGAAAAAGACAAACAGAAAATAAGGGGAAATGAATAAATCCCTTAAAGAATGTCAAGAAAAAAACAAGCCGTTGAGGGAAATGAATAAAATTGTTCAAGACATGAAAATGGAACAATAAAGAAAATACAAACTGAGGAAACTCTGGAAATGGAAAAATCTAGATAAGTAAATTCAAACTACAGACACAAGTATCATAGACACAAGAGATGGAAGAGAGGATACCATAAATACATCAGTTAAAGATAATATTAAATCTAAAAATTTCTTGACAAAATATCCAGAAAATCTGGGAAACTATGAAAAGACCAAACATAAAAATAATAATAACAGAAGAAATAGAATAATCCCAGTTCAGAGGCCCAGAAAATACTTTTTACAAAATCATAGAGGGAAACTTTCCTAACCTAAAGAAGGAGATGTCTATAAATGCATAAAAAAGCATACAGAACACAAAATAGACTGAATAAGAAAAGAATATTCCTGAGTCACATAATAATCTAAATACTAAACATACAGAGGAAAGAAAGAATATTAAAAGCTTCCAGAGAAAAAGACCAAGTAACATATAAAGGCTAAACTATTAGAATTACACCTGACTTCTCAATGGAAACTCTAAATGCCAGAAGGGCTTGGAAAAATGTCCTGTAGAATCTATGAGGGCATGGATTCCAGCCAAGACTATAATACTGAGCAAAACTTTCAATCACCAAGATATTCCATGATAAACCCAAATTTAAACAATATCCATCCACAATATCAATCTGTAGAAGGTACTAGAAGGAAAACTCCAACCCAAGGAGGCTAACTATTCATGAAACCTTAGGTAATAAATAATCTTACACCAGCATAAATGAAAGAATGAAAGCATACATACACAGACACACAGACACACACACACACACACACACACACACACATCACCACCACCACACCAACAACCACAACCACCACCATCACAACTATCATCACCATAACCAACAACAACCAAAAAATAGAAACAGGAATTAACAATTATTGGTCATTGATATCTCTATGAAATCAATTCCCCAATGAAAAAATACAGACTAACAGAATGTATATGAAAACAGGATCCATCCTTCTGCTGCATACAAGAAACACACCTCAACATCAAAGCCAGACATTACCTCAGAGTAATGGGTTGGAAAACTATTTTCTGTGAAATTGGACCCAAAAAGCAAGCTGGTGTAGCCATTCTAATATCTAACAAAATAGACTTCAAGCCAAAATTAATCAAAAGATACAGAAGGACACTTTATGCTCATCAAAGGAAAAATCCACCAAGATCATCTTCAATTCTTAACATCTATGACCCAATTGCAGAAGCATCCACATTTGTAAAAGAAATGGTAATAGAGCTTAAATCACACATTGACCCTCATAAATAGATAGTGGGAGACTTCAGTACCCCACTTTTACCAATTGACAGGTCATCCAGACAAAATCTAAACAGCGAAATACTGGCTAATAGATATTATAAACCAAATGGTCCTAACATATATCTACAGAACCTTTCACCCAAACACCTTCTTTTTGGCACTCACATTCCCCAATATTGACCATATACTCTGTCACAAAGCAAGTCTCAACAGATACAAGACAACTGAAATAACTCCCTGCATCCTATCAGACCACCACTTTGTTGCTCTTGGATGTATATCTAAAGGATGTTCCACCCTATCACAAGGAAACTACTCAACATAGCAGTTTTATTCATAACAGCCAGAAACTGTCCCTCAACCAAACAATGGATAAAGAAAATGTGAGAAATTTACACAATAGAGTATTCCTCAGAAATACTAGAAAATACTAGAAAAGATAACATCATGAAATTTGTAGGCAAGTGGATGAAAGTGGAAACAAATATCCCAAGTGAGGTAACCCAGATCCAGAATACAAACATGGTAGACATTAGTTGTTAAGTAAAGGATAATCATGTTACCATACCCAGACTGAGAGTGACCGAGTAACAAGGGGTCTCAAGAGGGTGGGGCACATAAATCTCCCTTGGAAGAGGAAATATAATAGATTTTGAGGGTGGACTGGGGTTGAGTAGAGACGTGAACGAAAGAGAGAGAGTACATGGAGAGACAACTGGAATTTGGGATGTTTGCGAGGAGTTATTTGGAAAACTATTGTGGTGGGAACTCCCTGGAATCCATTAGGGAGAACTCCTAGTAATGGGGGCTATGGAGCCCAAACTGGCCATCTTCTATAACTAGCTATGGCTCCCAACAATAGGACTGGAAAATCAACCCAGCCAGAGAACCAGCCAGAGATTGGACGTACAATCAGTCCCGCCTACAAGATGTGCTGGGGCACTGGAGGGACAGAACTTTTGGAGTGTTCAACCAACGATCATCCGACTTGAGACCCATGCCAGGAGAGGGAATCCACACCTAACACTGCCTAACATTGCCTGGGTGGCCAGGAACCAAAGGCAGAATAGCCCAGAGACCCAGGATAGAACCAAACTCAATGAAGAAAAAAAAAGTCAATGAAATGATTCCTTGACTTCTAATGATATTCTGCTGTCGTCATGGACTGGAGCCCTAGCCTAGCTGTCATTAGAGGGGTGCCATCCAGTAACTGATGGGAGTAGATGCAGAGACCCACAACTAAACACTAGGTGGAGCCAGGGGAACCCCACAGAAGAGGGAGAGGAAGGATGATAGGAGCCAGAGAGGTCAAGGACACCACAAGAACATGGCCCAGAGATCCAACTAATTAGTGTTCATAGGAGTTCAGAGACTGAAGCAATAAACGTGAACCCTGTAAGGGTCTGAGCTAGATACTCTGTACATACATCATGTTTGTGTAGCTTAGTGTTCTTCTGGGATTCCTAACAGTGGGAGTGGAGGGGGCGGTGTTTCTGACTCTTTTGCCGGCATTTGGGATCCTTTTCATTTTACGAGGTCCCCTTGCCCAGCCTTCGTTAAAGGGGAAGCTCTTAGTCTTACTGCAACTCTATAAGTCATGTTTTGTTGATACCCATGGAAGGCCTCACCTTTTCTATACAGAAATGGGAGAGGAGTGGAGGGGAGGAGGAGGAGAAGTAGAGGGAGGGACTGGGAGGAGAAGAGGAGGAAGAAACTGTGGTCAGGATGCAATGTATGAAAGAATAAAAGTGAGTTTCAAGTACACAAGCACAGAATGCTCTGTAATACATGCATTCTGAATCATATTTTTTAGAAATTGTATTTTTCTTCTGATAAGTATATTCATTTATTTGTTTAGTTTCATGGCTATAATTATAGAACAGTATATACAGAAGTGTTTTCTTTCTTTAACGTTCTTCCTCTTTTACAGTCTCACTATGTAGCCCAGGAGTCCTCAAACTCAAGATCCTCCTGCCTCAGCCTCTCTTTGCTGACATAATAGAGCTGTATCACAACATGAGGCTAAAAAGAATTTAAGTACATAATAACTCAATCTAATGAAATATTAACAGCAAATAACATCATTTATATTATTAAGGCCAGTTACTACAGACAGACCAATTTGATATATAAATTCATAATTTAATAAAGCAATTCTAAGATATTTCCTCTTAAATATTTAAAATAACAAACAGAATAAAATTTTATGCAAAAATCTGTTTCCATGATGATTCTAAATTCTACTTTCCTTAATATAAAAAAGAACATTTTAACCTTACATTTAGCATAACTATTTCTTTAACTTTTCAAACGTTTAAACATCACACATTTAGAAGAAACAATGACTTTACAAAAGCTAAATACTTAATTTACATACTGATTCTAAATCTGTTTATGGAAACTGTAAAATAGAAAAAGAAGCAAAAAAACCAATAATACAAGCTTTTCTTTTAAAGAAGACAATTAAGCATATGGTTTAATTTTTCCTGAAGTGAATGATAGTCACTACTGACATGGGGACAAGCAATATTTGAAATATACTTCATAAACTGTCCCTCTGCTGAAGCAAACATTGCATTGGAAGAAACTATCACAATGAACTCTACTGAAACACTTTAAATTAGAGCACATTGGTAACACCAGAAGAGAGTAGGAGGATCTGCTGAAATTTGTTGTTCATGAAAAATCTCTTTCATTTCACTGGTTGGTTGCTGAAGAAGTGAAAAGAGACCTCATAGCTATGCATGACAAGAAAAGCAGTCTGCAAAAATACTTGAAAAAAACCTCACCAATGGCTAACTGTGACCCACAAAAAGGGACAACAGCAAACTCTTTCATGGGAATGTGTCTGATTGCCAGTGTTGTTAACACATTATAATAATCACAACATCTAGTATTTTACATTTTAAAAGTGTAATATTCAGACAAATTGGAAAATGTGGCTTACTTCTAGGAAAATATTTGGCTAAATTTATACTTGAGAAGGCTCATATAGAAAGCTTACTAAATAAACACTATAAACAAGCTGTAATTAGGCATGTTGGATTAACTAAACAACCCCTTGGACAAAGAAATGAGGAGAACAATGTGTCAAAGATTATCAGGATGAGACAGCTATGATAAAACTATCCACATAGATATTTGTGTGTGCATACATATATACCTCCAGAAATGTATGTTATTCGTTACTTTTCTATTAACGTGATAGAACACCATCACCAATGCAACTTATAGAAAAAAAGAGTTTACTTGGGGTATGGTTTCAGAGGATTAGAATATAAGATGGCAGAGCAGAGGCATGCCAGAAGGAAGCAGAGAGCTTCCAACTTGAACCACAGCATGAAGCTACAGAGAGCAAACTAGAAGTAGCACAAGTCTCAAAACTCTCAAAGCCACCTCCAGTATTGTACTTCCTCCAACAAGGCCATACCTCTTAACGCCTACCCAAATAGTGTCACCAACTGGGAATCAAGCATTCAAAGGCCCAAGATATCAAAGACATTTCTCATTTAAGACACTACAACATAAAAAGAGAAGACTAGAAAATATCATTTTTATAAACTTCCTAGAACCTGAAAAGAACAAATTTTCTCTCTCTCTCTCTTAACACTCTAATAGCCTTTTCTGGACACCATCTTTCTCTCGGGGGCATGTACCATCAGTTCCGTCAGCATGTGTACAAGCAAAAGCATTCACTGAGAAGAGAATTATCTCTGAGTAATAGACACCAGAGACCCGAAGCACAAATACTACACACGTTTCTACCAAGAATTGCTCTGCACAGCTGCACTTATTCTTGTATACTGTATCCCTCCTTTGTGTTTTGGCTTATGAGCGAATGGACAGCCTCTATCACTCTGTGATTTTTAGAGAGACAACATTTGATACACAGATAATGTTCACATTTCAAACATGTGTTGGGGAATATTATTTTCAGTTGTGTGCCTTTTGTTTACACTGCATTTGTTTTGCTCTGTGAAGCTGTGTTACTGTGCCTGTCTAAAACACCTGATGGTCCTAATAAAGAGCTGAATGGCCAATAGCAAAGCAGGAGCAAGGATATAGCAGGCAGAAAGTATAAATGGAAGGAGAACCGAAAACGAAGAGATCAAGGAATAAATGAGAGAACAAGGAGAGGAGGATATCAGGGGCCAGTCACCCAGTTACACAGCAAGCCATGGAGAAAGAAGCAAAGAAAGGTATACAGAAATAGAGAAAGATAAAAGCCCAGAGGCAAAAAAGTAGTCATGTTAATTTAGGTTAAAAATAAAACTGGCAAGAAACAAGACAAGCAAGCTAAGGCTAGACATTTGTAATTAAGAATAAACCTCCCTGTGTGAGTTATTTGGGAGCTGGGTAGTGGGTCCCTCAAAAAGCCAAAAGAGTAAAACATCATCCAACAAACATTCACTGTAGTTTTAAGCAAGTAGAAAACTATAACACAAAATAAAGATCTTTAAAAACCTGTGCCTTTTGTTTTCTCTCTGAACAAGTGAAATGTCTTGAAACACAGGTGAGCAAAGCTAAACTACATGTACAGCAGAGCTTAGCTCTTGCACTGGAACCAAAAAGAAAGCAACACTGGAGCCTCATGTTTCCATGAGGGTCAGTTAGCAAGTAATATTAAGGCACTGGAGGTATAATACAAAAGCTATTTACAAAACATGAGGAAGGTTTAACACAATAATAATAACAATAAGGCTGAAAGGCCATTTCTAAACAGCAGTTAAACCTCAGAAAACTTTTCCTGACCACAGTCAAATTCAGATCATCTTAGCTGTCTTTAGGAAGAAGCTTTTAAAACCACTAACTCCCACAATGCTATGAGACTAAAAAATAATATTATAGCCTCTAATTTACCACTAAATAAGAGGATTTCTATCTTAACATATTTCAAACTCCCCTTGACTCAATGAAAAGGGCCTTTTACATGCATTATTATGGAAGCAATCTCTCAGCCTCTTGAGCATTCTTCTCTTAAACACCTTCGCATTATGCTACTTCCTTCCTATAACAGAAAGAGCATGGTAACCAGCCCTTCAGTCTTTCTCAGACACAAAACAGTCACTCTACATCGCTTCCTTCACAGTTAGCGCTACACTGGGCGGCCTTCATTAATGGGAGGCCACACCTCACACTTCCCCGCTGCCTGCAGTTGCACACTAATTACTGTTACTTTGCAAGGCTGTTGAGTGGAGCAGATACATTTTGTAAGCATATGTGACACCACTGCCTACACATCCATTCATCAGAAAGGTTTTCAGAAAAGTTAGAGAACAGTACACTGAATAAAGATTGACTGCAAAAATAACTCTATTATGTCAGTTACTAATAAAAGCAAAGTTCTAAGAGATAAATGGAATTCAAAGGAAAGCATTTCCTTAGCAAATGGAAGACAAGCAGGTCTTGGAACTCAGAGAAATAGCCACTCAGAGACATCCTAGGGGATACAAAAGCAAAGGCAGAGACCCTTAGGGAGA
This sequence comes from Ondatra zibethicus, assembly GCA_004026605.1. Taxonomy (NCBI): domain Eukaryota; kingdom Metazoa; phylum Chordata; class Mammalia; order Rodentia; family Cricetidae; genus Ondatra; species Ondatra zibethicus. The sequence goes on along the minus strand of PVIU01014961.1, from coordinate 22,943 downwards.
AAACTTTATGGTAAAACACAAATATTATTTGAATAAAGGGATTTGTGACATATCAAAATAGTGGTAAATTCCTAAATAACACTTTATTTATAGAGCTAGCTAGGTTTTAAATTATAACAACAGGAATCCAAGATATAATATAAAATTGTAAAATATACAAAGAAAAATTTTCTGTACTGAAAAAACTATGGTACATCTTCCAATTGAAAAAAATCCCCGGAAGTGCTGAAAAGAGAACCTTGTAAATGGTTAAGGTATTGGAAATGCCTTACAGCTAACATATGACAGAATCAACTTCAGGTCCCAATCTGCACTGCAAACTCTTAATGCCACTGTGCTGTGACTCTAGGCTTCTGAGGACAAGTGCCCTGCACTTTGGGAGACAATAGATGTGACTATTAACTCAGATTAATGGCCCAAAAGTAGACTCATGTAAAGGAGCTTTAAAGTTTTGATACCGGATAACTGAAAAGATTGTGATGACATTAACCATTAATAGACATTAGAAAAGAAAGGCCATTTGTTTAAAATGACAGACTAGTTTTCCCCTCACTTCATAATTCCTTATGCTTCCTTCTACTAGCAGTTCATTTCAGAGTCTCCATGTAGAAGAGTAGAATTTATACCAACCCAAGCAGAGGATACACAAAGACTGGAGCATTAAATATTCTCCAGTTTGGTGCTCTGCCCAGACACCTTACATAGGGAAGCCAAGGTAATAAATCCACTCTCGTGCTCAGTTGTTATTCATAACAACCGAACAGTGTTTTATCCAGGGAAGAGCACACCAATCATACAATACGACATGATCATCCCTGAAAGCATGTACATACATAGAAGTAACAGTATACTGACTGAGCAGGTTGCATTTATATACTTGAATATATATATGTGTGAGTTATATATAATAAATAATAAATATATGAAATAAGAATATTTAAAGAAAAAGAAGTCATGAATTTGAATAAGAGCAAGGGAGGGATAAATGTGAGGTGTTGTAAGGGAAAGGAGAAGTGATGTAATTATAATAGCAAAAAATAAAAATATTAAAAAACTTATAGTTCCCAACTTAGCAGATAATTAAGCATGTCTAGGAATTTACAGAAATTGTTTAACATTAGGAATGTGACCAAAATAACTAAAAAAAGGACAAGTAGATGTACTTCAGATTTCATGCAAAAAATAGATATTCCATTGAAAAAATGTGTTCTATATGTGTATGAGTTTCTCAAAAAATAAATAAAAGCATAAACCTACAAACTTCCCTTTATATTTTATCCCCAAAATGCCATGTTAATATTAGTATCAGAAAATAAAAGACATTTCAAATTCAAAATACTCACAATCTTTAAAAGTTCAGTATCTTTAAACTGTCCCTACACTCTCTAAGAACCCAAAAAACTCTTCAAATATGGGTTCCTGTAAAATGAAAAGTAAGTTGCAAACTTCTCATTCCAAGAGGTGATAACCAGGGCACAGTAACATTGATGTAAAAGCAAAAGTTCAACTGTGTAAAAAAATTTAGAGCTTGACGTCTTGGGACCCACTCATGACCCTCTGTATTACAGAAGGCTTGTGCGGCTCCACTTCTCCAGATCTACCGTCCATAGCGTACAACTTGCCTCATAGTTTAAACCTGCTCCATTCCTCACCTGTTGCTGTCCTTAGCAATTATCACAGGATTGGTATCTCCATTATGCTGAGGTACACATTGCAACGGAGGCTGTGCCTTCAGTAATGGCGTCTCTCAGACTCTCTTCAGGGACTCCAGCCCAACCACACAGTGTCAAACCTTAACTGTTCTCCATGATCTCTTCATACCTTCAAAACTAGTCACAGCTGGGTGACCATGTACACTATGAAGTTGGATTCCCATCATGAGATACAGCCTTCAGGTTCTGTGCAATGATGCTGAGGAGATTGCCCTCAGAAGCTTTCCCCTCAATGATGTTGTTTCTTCACAGATGATTTCTCAGCCTTACCTAACTAGCATCAATTGTCCAGAAAAGGAAAGGTTTCTCTTTAGTGGTGTTGGTTTACTCACAGCTGACTCTTCAGCTCCAGCTGACTGGATACCGCAGATTCTTAATTCAAAAATAGCAAATAAAGGCTCTACTAGAAGTCATTGCTTCCCTCTGAAATGTCACAGGCCAGGTCTTCATTGCCTGGATCTCTTTCAGCATTCTTAGCTTCCTGTCCCTCACAACAGATCCGGAAGCTCTGAGCACTCAATTGCTTTTCCTGACCAAATTTCCAAAGTCCTTTCAAAGTACTCCTCAAAACAACATGGCCAGATCGGTCATACCAATATACTCCAAATCTGGTACCACCTTCTGTCATATCCATGTTTCATTGCTGTGATAAAATACCATGACCGAAAGCAACTTGAGGAATAGAGGGGTCAGTTTGGCTTACATGCCCTAATTTCAGTTCACGAGGGAAGTCAAGCAGGAACCTAGGAGCAGGAACTATAGAAGAGGCCATGGAGGAACACTGCTTACTGACTTGCTCCTCGTGGTTTGCTGTGTTATTTTGTACAATCTAGGATCACCTCTCCAGAGATGGGGCTACCCACGAGTGTCAAGGACACTCTCACATTAATCATTAATCAAGAAAATGCCCTACAAACTTGCCTACAGGTAATCTTATGGAGGCTTTTTCTCAAATAAATTTCTTCTCAGAAAACTCTGCTTTTTAAGCTTACAGATTTCCAACCAGGGCATACAGCTTCCCATGCATTTAAATTTTTTATATTTATTTTATGTGTATGAGTGTTTTGTCTGCATGCAAGCATGTGTGCCACATGACTACCTGGTGCCAGCAGAGAGAAGGTATCAGGTACCCTAGAACTGGAGTTATAGATGGTTATTAGACTTCACATAGGTGCTGCGAACTGAAATTGGTTCCCTGCAAATACTATTAAGTGCTGAGCCATCTCTGTAGTCCCTCCCCATAAACTTGAAATACTCCCTAGGTCATTTATGATCATTATGATGGTGTAATGCTGTATAAATAATTCTTATACTGTATTGATTAAGAAAAATTATGAAGAAAATGATTGTGTGTATGGAATGCAGATACAGTCTCTTTCCTAATAATTTTCTAGTTTTAGTGGATGGAATGCTCAGACACAGAACCCAGAGTTACAAAGTGGTGACTGTTGATCTTGGTCAAATGATATAGAATTCCAAAATGCTAAAAAGAAAAGCCAAAATTGTGGTCTGAAAGAAGAGGTAGCACAGAAAGAGAAACAAGGCCCATTGTAAAAGGAACAAAGGAACTAGTGTTATAACAGGACACTTGAGGCATGCAAACATATCCATATTGTTCAGATCATGAAGGTGACCCTAAAAGTCCTTGCTTCTAAACAAAGGAAATCTAGATCTGCCCTAATAAGCTTGACCTATTTGATGCATTAAAGTAAATTTATCCGTATCTTCATTGGAAAACAAATAGAAACCCAGGAATGAGAAATCTACCAAAGAAAAGGCAATCCCAGGAAGAATGATGGTAAACAGAACTTTCTTAATAGGAAAAGTGAGGAGTGGAGAATGAACAAGAGAAGACAGGTGAGAGCTTCTCATCTAGCTTGCTTTTGGTTGCTTTGACAAAATCCATGACCAGAAGCAACTTAGAGGATGAAAAGGTTTATTTCATTTTTCACTTCACCAAGGCACACCTCATTGAGATAAATCAGGGAGGACAAGACTGGAATCTAAGGGCAGGAATCCTTGATATTCCCAGAAGCATTACCTTTCATGGGGTAATTCACTCATAGTCAAGGAAGTCAATAAAAAACATGGAAGGAGACTGTGTTTTATTATTCTTATACAGACCAGATCCACATGGGATATAACCACCCACAGTTGGCTAGACCCTTCAGTGTCACTGAATAAACAAGACAATCCTCTATAAGCATGTTCACAGATAATTTGTCTAGGCAAATAATTAATCTAGACTTTTGTATCAAATAACTACAAGCTGTGTTAAGTTCATAATTAAAGCTAACTAGAATAGTTCTCATTACCAGAATGCCAATCTATGGTCTTTCTTGATATTTTCTGCATGTTTTATTTTTCAATGACCTTTATTATTTTAACTAAATTGTCAGCCCATCTTTGAAATTTTTCTAAAATATAACTTTATTACCAGATTTTCTTGTTACAGTGTCTAGGTTGTCAGTGATGGTCTTTTGGAACATGGAACACATTGTTCCAGGCTCTTCTGACTTTCAAAGTTTCCACTAAGAAATCAATTATTATTCTGATGGACTTTTCTTTCTATGGGAACTGTGTTTTTTCTCTTGATGCTTTCAATACTTTGTCTCTTAGCTGTATATTTAGTGTTTAACCATAAAATGAGTTTCTTCTGGTCTGGACTATTTGTTGTTCTGTGCTCTTTTTGTATTTGTATCGGTGTCACATACTATTGCTCTCCCTCTTCTAAACCTATAATTCAATGATTGATCTTTCCACAAGGCCTTATATTTCCTGTGTGTTCCTTTCCTTGTGCCTTTTCATATTCTTTGCTTGTTGATCAAGTTACCTTAATTTGTCTCTGAATCCTGATATTCTTTCTTCTGTTTGATTTTTTTCCGTATAGCACTTTCTTCTGGGTTTTCTAGTTAGATTATTCAGTTTTTCAATTTCATCCTCATTTCAATGTGGGTTTTCTTCAATAGTTCTATCTCTTCACTTCATTTGGATTTCAAATCCATCATTTCATTCATCTTTTTATGTAGCTTTGCCTTAAAATCTTGCCATCAATTACATTTTTTCACTTATCCAACATGAAGAAACAAAAAGCAAAATCCCATGACAGAGTTGTAACAAAAAAAAATAGTAGCTCTTTCAAGACTCATGTCCCCTTGGCTTGAATTCTGTACTTCATCATGTAGTATTACCCCCTCTTAGCCACCTTTCCAAATGTTGTGCTATTACCACATTGTGTGTGTGTATGTGTGTGTGTGTGTGTTGAGCCCCTTTGTTCTCAACAAATGATTTCATGTGATTAGTGTTAAAAACAGACACTCTCAGGACTACCCCCAAAGAACATATTGCCCAATATCAGGACTCTGGATGGTGGTGGAAAATCTTATACAAAAATACATAACCAACAACCTGTTTTCAGATACTCAAATCCATTTACAAAAGCAAAAGTAATGCAAAAATTAGACAATATTCACCCCTGCCAAAATTGTCAAGTCCACGGTAATGGTTCCCAATAAGAACAACTTGATGAAATTGAAGACACAGACATCAAAAGAACAATTATAAGAATATCCCAATGGTTCAAAGAGAATACAAGTAAACACAAGAGTGAAATGAAAGAGGACAGAATGCATTCATGATTGAAGTGCAAATGCTACTGTCAGCTTAATCACCGGAGCGTCTCTGTAAAATGAACAGTGGGAAGGCTCACAGCTGCCCTAGTGACAGTTAAGTGTTCAACCCTCAACAAAGCATTTTTACCACTTCCTCTAAGGCTCAGGGAACATCACAAAAAATGGGAGCAGGGAGAAGGAATGTAAGAGCCAGGAGATAGGGAAAATTTCTGCAAAATGCTCTCTTCTAATCATGGCATAGTCATTGCAATTGCTATCCCGCAGCAGCTGAGGATACCTCAGCTGGGCCTACATAAGACAAAGCCTCTCCTTAGTCAATCATACATTAAGAAAGAGCTTACAGGCTAACTGTCCTCTCAGCTGAACTATTGGAATCTGTTGAATTCTGTGGGAATGGTCACTCTCTTCAGCATGTACACAAAAATAAGTTCACCAGGCTTCACTGTACTTTTCCAAATCTATGGTCACAGTGGATGTCTAATTAAACTCAGTGGATTATGAATGTGAGACAAGGGCCTGAGACAGAGATATAAAATAGTCTGCAGTGAGAAAAATCAAATCAGGATGCATTCTATATGTGATATTGTCAAAGAAAAATTTAACTTTTAAAATAGCTCTAAGATCTCCAAATATAGAGCTAGTATGTGCACTTAAATTTTATTTTAAAATACCAAAAGAAATTAAGAGTAGCATTATTGTTACAACAAAGCAATTAGAAAAGTTCACAAAAGACAGTATAAGTAGAAAAAATAAGCTCATGTTTTTAATATAATTCCAAATAATTTCCCCGAGTTATCCTGAGTTCTGAAGGCAATGTACTGAGATACAAGATGCAAGTCAAGCCAGAATGCCCTGTACACAGTCAGTGAAGAATCCCGGTTTGGCCTGAGGCCCTTGGCTAGACATAGAAGCTAAAAGAGCCTTCTTCTAGTCCAAGATTAACTCTCTTTATTAAAATGAAGTCTGCCTACCAATCTCCAGTCACATGCTTTCTTTATTCTACAAATTGTACTACAAAGTGAGAAACAAGAATATTAAATCTTCATGTGAGTACATTTTTTATTTTCTGAAAAACTATTATAATGTTGGAGTAGTATAAATATTTGATAAAATAGAAACTAATAAATAATGGTTCTGTATCCCATAATTTCACTGAGTAACAAAGCAGTAATGTAATAAAACACAAAAAAAACCTTAGATTAAGTGGCTCCTATGTTCCACTTCACTCATTTAGTAAAGTCAAAATAGTTTAAATGTGTCAAAGATAGATACTATCCAGTTTCATGACTGTTAAGTATGATAATAACTTATTTCTCTTCTAGATAATAAATATTTATATTCAGAACTGCATTACTTTACAGAAACTTAGAATTATGTTTAAACTTTAAAACCATGAAAAAAGTACATAAGTCATCAATTTAAGCATATTTGTGTCTTTCAGGGAATCTATAACTCATGGAAAACTTCTTTAACTCCAAATGGTTTAACATTCTTTACTTTAATTCATGCTCTCTGAGATTAATAAAATGAAAGTATGAAAAATAGATTGATATGATTAAGTACTTCAAAAGGAATAGCATTGGTCTTTTCAACAATTAGCATCTTACTTCACAACTGCCATACTGGGGCTTACAAAACAAGGCTCTGAATATTTAGAATGGCAAAGACATTTAGGAATCAAATCTTTAATGCAAAACAGAATATGTTTCAAAATTATCAGAAGGGTATATAAGATATACCAGAAATAATAATATGGTTAATTCCTCATCTGTGGAGATGCCCCATATACACATGTAAACCTTCTCATCTCTTAAAGTCTGTGATTATTACAGAATAGACTTTGAAGAAACCAAACAGAAATATCAGTGAAAGAGAATTCCATAGAAAGTACCGATTACATTTGATATGGTTTAAAAAAAATGGCTTTGAGTTAGTTTCTGCTTACAAAAATACTTGGTAAAAGAATGTCCTTGGGAACAATCACAAACAGAAACTCTATAGACTAAATTTACAAATAAATAAATAAATACATAGTCTATAAAGGCAATGTTTTGAGCACTACGCTGACAGTCTTCCAGGAGTCCTGGGAACAAACCTAATTTCCATCTATATTTGCACACATCTTTATTGTAATCTCATACCCTGTGAAGATTTATGCACTTTCATGTCCTTTGGCTCAAGAGGGAAAATGACATATCTCTCTCTCTCCCTCTCTCTCTCTCTCCTTCTCTCTCTCTCTTTCTCTCATCTTCCAATATACCCAGAGTCTAAATCACATTTCTTGAGATCTCAAGACTCACTAATATTTGAAAAATGGAAAATCCAGTCACAGCTTTAGTTATAGAACTTATTGCCAAGTCCACAATTGGAATTGAGTTATACAAATGAACCACTGAATGATACTACACTACACTGTAACTTCATTGTAACTCATCCCACCTGTGCATGAAATACATGTATTCTCAAGTTTACTACAATGAACATTTCTTCAAAAGACCACTTCCTGATTGTCCATTTGTAAGCAAGTTTCTATGAAGTCAATCCTTTATTCTGTGTTTCTAGTATGTCCTTCTCAGGATGAAAAAGTAATTATATTTAACGTTATCGGGGATGCCTTCTTCTGGACTAATGCCTATTGATTTATTGTCAGCTTCCTTCATGTTTATTCCTACATTTTTTGAAGAAAGATATAGGGTACTTTTTCCCATTTTTTTGTTGATTTTATCCTCTTGTTATCTGTTCCTGCCCCCAACAACTATGAGAACTACTTATTTAAATGTTAACAAAAGCTTAGCCATTAACTACAAGTCTTCTTTTGGCTCTTATTTATTATCACTTTAATAATTTCAATAGTTTGATTTATTGAACAATTAAAAACATGTATGCCTGCTAGAATCTCTTTTTCCTGTACTCATCCTCCATCTTCCTAAACATTGTCTTTTCCAACAGTTACCTAAGAGAAACTTGGGGAAAATTGCAGATATAAGAGATTTGGACCTATAACAAGGAAGAACTTAGGTAGGTGGGGAAAACTGAACTGAATTCTGGGAGGAAGAAAGCAGAGTAGAGAGACGCCTTGGAGCCACCACCAGAGATAGGCATGATAAAATTTTGTTAGATGGCCACGACCTCATGGTGATATACAGATTAATAGAAATGGGTTAAATTAAGATGTAAGAGTTAGCCAATAAGAAGCTAGAGCTAATGGGCCAAGCAGTGTTTTAATTAATATTGTTTCTGTGTGGTTATCTTGGTTCTGGGCAGTCAGGATGAACAAGGGGCCTCCTCCTACAGAGACTGACTGATGTTCTAGATCAAAAGAGATCTAGAGTCATACTTTATGAGTTGCGTATATGAACTTTAAATACAATCACATTCCTGAAGGCAAGATTACAGATTTGAAAGAGGCTGTGATGGCAAACTTCATAGTCAACTTGACTAAATTTAGAAGTACCTAGGAGACAGATGCACAGTTCTTAATATGTCTGTGAAGGTGTTTTCAAAAAAGGATTATCTAAGGGGCAAAGACCTACTCTGAATGAATATTGGCGATGGTACCACACAGTAAACAAATAAGGAAAAGATAAAGCTGATAACCACAGTGACATGAACTACAATGCTCCACCATGCATTCCTCACAGTAATAGACTGAGCACTCCAAAACCATGAATCAAAATCACTTTGCTACCACAATCTTTTCTCTGGCTGTTTACTCCCAGTAACACACATAAAAAGTAGTTACATACCAATGTTCAACACAGATAGAAGACAAACAAGTTTTCTTCCTGGAAAGAACAGGGGGCTCTGATTTTTTTCACAGATTGTCTTTTATTGTTAGATTCAAATTATCTATCCAAACCTCAACACAGTCATTAATTAAACTCCAGAATGTATCTAGGAATAAACTTGTTTATGGGTGTGATGTGGTGGCAGTGACAGATTGACACACTTATTAAAGCAAGTACACAATGAGTTATTCATGTTCAGGTGCGTCTCTACATGGCATATCATCCATGTTTCCAGAGAATGGGGACATGTTTTAGTGCAGTGATAACAATGGTCAATTAACTATTTTATGTGTCATTTTTTGCTTATCTGAATATGAATCATAATAAGTCATTCAAACATTTATGATGACCCAGCAAAATTTTAATTTAACCTATTTGTTAGATGAGAAAATAATGTTAATACCATTATCTACCATCTGTAACTACACTAGCCACTACTATATTTTAGGCACTATAAGACTTTACTGCCTCATTTAATCATATATCCATATGGCTACTACTAGAGCTCCTACTATAAGGCCATGGAGGCTTAGAAAGTTAAAAGAATTTAGCAACAGTCCAAAACAGTAAAATTTATAATCAGATATTAAGTCTATTTTCATTCATTTTGGCACAACTGTTCTTAGCATTTGCTAATAATAAAGAGATCCAAAACTGTATATTGTAAACCCTCTAATCAAAATGCTCCCAACTTATTTAGATAAATGAATAAAATTCTCTTCAAAATAAAACTTACAAAAATGTTTGAAACTTGAATTTCCAATTTCCTCTTCCAAATGAAAAAAAATGAGGAAATCACTTGAGGTTTTAATATCATAGTGGCTCAGAACCACAACACAAGGAGTATTTCCAGAGAGTCAGGGATATAAAGTGTGTCATTACTAACAGAGATGTCAGGTTGACCACTGTGTGCAGCATCTGGGTACGGGCCAAACACCTTGCTTACTTTGCTGAACTGCACCCATGCATTAGGAAAAGTAATCTTAAACATATCTTTGGATTTTTTTTAAATATGCTCCTTTTTAGCATATTCATTGACATCAGCATTGTTCAGGTCTTGTTTAGGCAGCAATGTTGATGAGGCTTCATGTAACCTCTCTTGTGATTGTGCCTCACTCTCTGATATTTCTAAGAGACACAGTTTCACAGCATACTTCTTGTTTTTCTGTCTATTACTATCTTTTTGCCCCCTCTTCAACAATGACCCCTGAACATTAGGTACAGAAGTTATATTGTAAATGTAACTTACATTACAATTAATTAGCTGGGACTGGGCTCCACGTGATCTCTTTTCCCCTGAATTTTGATCAGTTGTGGAGTCATGAGTCCTGATATCATAAGCATACAGTTAACATTATATGGAGCAAGTTATATGTATATGTATATATATATATATATATATATATATATATATATATAATTGTTTGTTAGATATACATACATATATACCTAACAAACAAAGAAAAAGAGGTGGTGAATTTGAGGGAAAGCAGGAAAGTGCATAAAGGGGTGACAAAATAATTATATTATAATTTCAAAAATATTAAAAAATATGCACCTTATTTTCTTGACCATCCGGTACCTTTAGCAAATATCTTACTTGATTTAGTACACTTTTCTCCACAAAATTCCCCAAATCTATTCTGGATACAGTCTAGTATAAATCTTAATGTTCCTTGTTAGTCTATGGCAATAGCTATATTTTCAGAATTTCACTTTAAGTTTTTCCTAACTTGTAAACCAGTAAATTGTTACATTTCCATATTATGAATTACTAAGCCAAAAACCATAATTGTACTTTTTTCTACTTTAAAAAAAAAGTCACAGTTTATCCTTGGGGATGATTTAGACAAGAAAGAAAACTCCCACAGAAGTGAAGTTAAAGTTGATGTTGCTCAGAAAGGAAAATAGATTTTGACTGGAAACAAGAACTGCTCTCTGGGTACAAATGTTTTACGTTATATGAACTCAAAATAAGTCAAATAAAGTCAAGAGATCTTTAAAAACATAAAATAAGGAATTTGAAGTTAATATTAAAAGTAAATATCACTTCAGGAATAAAGTCTGGGTATATAACATAAAGAAGTGGTTGTCATATTCTGAATTTATAAACCATGTCTTCTTACTCTAACTTTACCCACACTAACTACACCATAGAGTTTAGCATATGTGTGCTAGACATAGATTAATGTACATGTTTATACTTTACTCTTTTGTCCTGTGGGTAGATATGGCTTTTATCTGGGAAAAACAAAGGTATTAGATAAAATATTGAAAAATGCAGTTCTGTAAATGAGAAATCATAGTGGTTTATATTAAGTTCCTAATGTATTCATTTGATAATTACATGATTAGGTAGATTTTTTTTCGAGATCATTTCTTATGTACCCAATAGAACAGAATGTCTTCTTTGAAGGTTAGGATACAAATTACCTAATTAAGTCGAAGACTGTGTGTAAATAAAATCAAATGTATGATGAAATTGATGCTGTGCATGGTAATTCTGAACACACTGTTGTATTCACACAAAGGACAATAAAGTGACTGACAGTTAAATTCATCAACTTTTATGTCTTATCCCTAATTTTCATCGTATTTTCTTTGACTATGCTCTTATGTTGAAGACAGGCAATATATCTGGCTTGTGTATAACACAGTAATAATATACAGATAGGAAAAATCATAATGTATTTGCTTCCTGTTAACATGAAAAGTTTTTTCTATGCTTATGTGAAACTGTTGTGAAATTAAATATTTTTTAAAGCTGAATTGGAACCTGTAATATGCCTTAGAAATTAAAATTAAAGCACTTGCTTTGCAAGCCTGATAGCCCAAGCTCCCATCCCTAATTCCATGGAGGAAAAAGAGAATTGACTTTGGTAACTGGTCCTCTGACCTCCACATTTGTGCCTTGGCTCAGGTGCACCTTCCCTTACTCGTGCTTATACATACACCACAGTAGTCAAGAAATTTTAAGAGGCAAATTTTATTGGAATCTGATTCTTTCCTCTCTCACTGAGAATTGAACCTTGGGTCTCACCCATGACAGGCAATCCACTACACACTGAGCTACACCCCAGCTCAGTCTGCTTCATAAAAACTGTATTGTTGTGCCTCTGTCTTCTATGCCATCTATCATACTATTGCTGCCATTTTGTTCCTATTCTGACCTGAAATCAAGAGCTTAAAATTTAAATTTTAGCCAATGCCAAGATGTTTCTACTCTGTGCCCACAGATCTTCCCATACTAATATCACTATTTTATTATGAATTCTACAAATAAATATACATCTAGATAACCAGGCCCTTTTCCAGATTCTTGGTCCAGAGCAGTTTCAAAACAAAACAAAACAAAACAAAGGAAACTAAACACTCATCTTCCTCTTTCTTACAGTTGTTGCAACCAAATTCATAAAATATGCCAGTTATATCTGAATTCTTATTCCCAGTTGCTAGAACAGTTGTAGCTATGTCACAATAAAATAGACACTAAGCTTTTACAATAAAATAGAACTGTAAGAACAGATTTGCGTCCTTTGGGTGGCTTACAGACAGTAGAGTCCTGGTATGAAAATCATTGGATGGCGGTAGAGAGCCTCACCACTCCCCCACCCCCACCCCCCCGTTAGCAACACCTCAAAACTAATGAGACTTGGCAGGAGAACAAGGTGGCCAGGGCTAAAGTTAGAGACAAAGAAGGAAGCCAAAAGACAGGTTGACATTACCCGAAGTGGAGTGGATATTTTATTAGGTTTAGGTTCATTAGCAGCTCTAGGAGAATGCCTCCAGTTTACAGGGCAACAGTAATTGATGAATTGCGAAAAGAAACCACATTCCAGCACTTACAATACAGAGCTTCCATTGGAAGACACACTGGGTGAGTAAATATGTGTTAAGTGAGGCGATTTCTGTTGTGGACTCTAGTGTGCAACCTCACTGTCCGCTGCTATGAGGTCTAAGGACAAACAGGGCCTTCCCTGGGTGGCAGGGTGGAGCCATAGCATTTTAGATTTTTCTCACTATACATTTTGAGAATCAGGATATCTAAACTACATACTGTTAATATTGGTCAAGCCCCTGGGGCTCTTGAGCTATTCAGGAAGTAGGAGATTTCTCCTAATAAATGTGGTGAAGGTGTAGTGAGGCACCAAAATCTTGCAATTATTACCTTACTTGTACTCTGGGGCCCCCAAAAAAAGTCCCTTCAAGTTGAATTGAGCCAGTCTCTAATCAGAGCTTGTTTCACAATATTTATAAGTGCATGCTGCAAAATATTTGTAAAGACTAAGTTTTGAACTTGTAAAGATTCATCTCATTCATCTGATGAACACGTCATATTTTAAATAGAATTTTTAGCAATGTGGAAATGTTTCCTCCTGACCCTATAAATATAATCCAAGACAGCAGAAGAAACCATGCACTGCTTACAGGCTCTACTCAACTGCTGCATTTTAAAACTACTCCCCACTGTGCTATCCTCAGAGGCGATAAAGAAGAGGTGTTTATTACCAGACTCTCCCCAACCTCCATATTCTTGTTCCCGTGGGTCCTCATACTTCAAGACTATGATTGCATCTAAGCTGAAATAAATCTCCTACGGAATGTTCTACAAGGAAGCACAGTCACAGCCTGTCACATGAGTGCAGTCTTTGGATAAAGTAGACAAAGGCACTTTGCCTTTAAGGATCTCTAAAGGCTAGAGAGCTGAGAGAGTCTAAAATAACAGATCCATTAACCTAGCCTTCATGCCCTACCCACTTTTACTCCACCTTATTCATTTCTATGTTCATATGAAACTTTAAACATCTTGATCTTGCTCTGGGCTCATCAGCAAATCATGCTACTTTGTCAAAAGGACTATGTCTACTCGATCATATTTATGCAATAAAAATCTTCCTCTATCCTTTTATGATTTGAATTATCTTTCATCAATTCACATGCCCTTCCCACAGACAGATCAAATCATCTCCTGGCAATGCATATAAAAAGGTAGAATATTGTAAGGTTGAAAGCATGAAGGGGGAAAATTAAGCACTGAAAAAGTCTAAGGTACGAGAATATGAAAAGATAAAGTGATAATATCCAATAATAATAATACCAATATAAGGATAAAACTTGTGAAATGTTTTATTTGATCAAAGATAAAAGTTTATTAACTTTCTTTTTACGACAAAATAGCTGAGTAAATAATCTTAAGGGAAGAAAGATTTATTTTGTTTCACAGATTCAGAGGTTTCAGTCCATGGACTGCTGACTTGATTGTTAAAGGCCTGTGACAAGGTGGCCAGGATATGGAAGACAGGGATGCTTACCTGATGAAGTAGGGAAACAAACACAACAAAACTTCTTGTTGCCTTCTGCTGCTGCTTTTGTTCCATCTCAGACGCATGGCAACTAAACAGTTCTCCCCACATTCAAAATGGGTCTTCTCCCCTAGGCTGTGGTCTACAAACCTCTTCATTGGCACACCCCCAGAAAGATCTTCACTAATCTTGCCAACAAATCCTATGACCAATCCAGATTTACCATCACAAGAAATAAATAAGGAAAACAATTAATATCTAGGGAAGTGGGTTGCGAAGAAAATACTGGAACAAAAGCAGCCTTCTAGGATGCGGATAGCCTAGTGTATTGAAGAGACAAACTAGAGACCAGAGTGGATGGTGAAGAGTCAAGGGTAGAGAACACAGGAAAGTCTGTTCGAGTAGCAAGAATCCAGATCATGAGGCCAGGAGCAGCACTTCACCAGAGACAGTGTTTAAACAGGTGAGCGAACAATGAGACCAGATGGGAAAAAATCTGCTGTGCTACAATGCTCCAATGAGTAGATATTATGTTTCTGTTTTAATAATATTACTAAGAATTAGTGTCTTGGCCCCAGTGAATATAGCTACAAAACAACTCCTGCATCTTAGACTCAGCACACTGCAGAGAAGGAAGCAGAAATATTGGAGAGTCAAGGGACCAGGATATCTGTTCTGATGTCTCCAAGAAATAACAGTGAAACTTCATCTATTATACCTCACCATTATAGATACCTAAATAAGACCTGTACAATGACAACACCAATAAACATGCTAACTTGAATGAGGAAAGTCTCATGGTTCCCCACCACTAAAACAAAGAACGACACGCAACTAAAAAATGGTTAGAGCAGGAGAAATGGTCTTCCCCAGAAATAAATACCCTAATTGGTTATCCAATATCAAGTGAACAGCCCAAGAAATTGTATACAGATAAGCAACACTAAATGGACCCAACAGATTGTAGTTATATATTTATGCATTTTTATACATATGTAATAAAAATAAAGAAAAAGAAGTCATGAATTCAAAAGGGCACAAGGAGATTAAACAAAGAAAATGTTGACGAGAGGAAGGGAAGAGAGGAAATAATATAATTATATTTTAATTAAAAAAGAAATAAGATGGTCTATTGCATCATGAATAAATTACATATTATCACTTCAGTAAAAGGACATTAAATACACAGCTTTCAAATTGTGTGCACTTTGTTTACAGAAAAAATAAAGACAAATACAAATGACTGATGTAAAATGTCAAGACTGAACAAATTCATTTTATCTTCATTTTGACATATTCCAATTCTAATTTATGAAGATATGTCTGACGGGGCCATCAAAATTTTGATAAAAAGATACTCCAAAAAGCAGAATTGGAGTGTACTCAGTATGTTCTAAATTACATATGAAAACACACCAGATAAAGTGTGCTGTGCTTAAATATTGTGTTTAAAAGATAATTATGTTATATTTGCATATATTATAAGCATAACATTAAGTATATGTTTTATGAATATTCATCACAGTAATATTAATAAATATCATAATATTGTAACATTATATCCCAAGTGTTATGAATGCATGCCATTCAAAATTGAGCATGATTTGTTTTGCCATTTTTAATCCATCAGCAGCATTCCTTGTTAAGTAATGAAAGCAGTAAGAGGTTCAGGATATGTATTCATTTCTCATTGGAGAATTCTTTAAGTTTTTAAAATTAATTTTTGAAAAACTTAAATATTATTTTAAAGTATTATAGTTTTTATTAATATTCTGACTTAAAAATAAGAACAAGAAATTTATCTTAAGCAATATAACCTTAATACATACACTACCTTGATTTTTAAAAATGAGGTTATCTCATATTTTAAAAGTGTATTTACTCTAAACTCTTTTTCAAGGGAGAGAATATTCAAAGAGAAGAACATGACATTCGTAAACAGTCATGTATACAGACACACAACACACACACACACGGAATTGTTCCCACTACCCCACAAAAGTCAACCAAAAGCAAGTCTAAATGATCAGACCGCCTCCTTACCCCCTCACCAGTCAATTTAGAAGGAGAAGGCAGTCTTCAGAGTGAAGTAAGTGGACAGATTGAAGAACGAGGAGGGGGGTAATGTTTTCTGGAAGTAGCTCTGAGAAATCTTGTTCACAGCCTGGAACTGCATAAATTTTCTCTGCATATGTTATTGCTACCTTGGGGGCCATGATAGCATATGCATTTTGGGTTTTTCAAAAAATAGATATATGTACACGAGTATGTGTGTTTAATGCATAAATATTATGATGACTTTCCTTTTGTGGGACTCCGTAGTCCCCTCAGACTTTACGGTGGCATATACATTAAATAAACAGCAATATTTGAGAGTGAGAGTATTTTTTGAGAAAGCACAAAAAGTAAGGTTGGAAGCGGGTGGATATCTTTGGCAAATTTAGAATATCTCAGCAGTGGAAAATTATTAAACCAAATAAATTCAACAAGGCAACAAAGGCATTTAGAGACAACACTGAGTCCAAAAGAAAAATCACTATGAATATATGAATGAGATGCAGAATCCTAGAAAAGACAACCACACTTTCCCATCAGTACAACAGCTTGGAAAGCTAGCAAAGCAAAGTAACATACTACTCAGACATATAATAGCAGTAGGAAAATACTTCTGGCCAGGTGACACTGATAAATCACTTGGCATCCTGAACTCCTGGGGGCTGTTCCTGTGAAAGGGTGCTGTTTCAGATTGTCAGTTAAGTCCTTAACGCAGTTTGTTTTTCCGAAAAGATCGGTGTTTGGCATTCCTGGCTTTTGCTGCCCTTTGTATGCATGATAAAACAGTATGATGAAAGCAGATGACTGTAAGACGTTTTGTTTCCAGCAAGTTCCCTGAAAGGGAGATTGACAAATCTAATATGAATCCCCAGAAATTCAGTTACTTGTAAGCATCAGGACTCTGGAATACATAAAATAAATGCATGATCAATGAAATGAAATATGACAAAATGTTTCATATTGATGTGTTCTTCTTTCAAAAATGCCTTTTTGGTTAATGCCCCTAGTCAGTTCCTCCATACATTTTCTTATGCACAATGTATGGATTTCCTAGTTCTGATTTCAAGTTCAGGGGAGCCTGGGGAGAAGTGGGCGATTTCCCCAAGCCAGAGCTGCTCCTAAGTCTTTCACATGAGAAAATTGTTAGGCGCATTAAAGTATTCCTGACGACGCTGCATTCCTTTGTTCAGAGTGAGTTTTGGGAACACATCCTTTTCTCATTATATTTCCATAAAATATATTTGATCTATTCTATTCTTAGAATACCTCTGATGTGGTCTGTGAGTGGAGCACAGTATAAAAATATTTCTTTTTTTATATGAGACAAAATGTTTCCATTTCTTAGACACATAAAAAAAATCACTATGTAGCACTCTAAGAAAGTAAAACGTGTCGGGTCCATTTTGGTGGGGCTCAGGAGAGACCACAAAGACCCTCCCCTTCCATTGTGCATCTGAACCTCTTCCAAGGCACAGAGGCCTCTGCAGAACAAAAGGAGATCAGGCCTTTCTTTATGTAAAGGCCAGGAAGACTGGGAAAGTTTCTGGGTCCTGGAGCTAGAAAAGCCCATTTATAGTTAGAAGAAATGAAAGGAATTATCCCTCTTCCTCTAAGACAAAATGAGTTCTACTAAATTTATATTGGTAACTAAAGATGGTCAAATATTTTAATAGTTTAATGTGAGTGGCTAATGTTTCCAACTAGTGGCAAATAGTTGGGATGTTTGCTTAGTTAATTCAATTTAAAAAACACTTGGAGCCAAACATGCTCTTCCACAGTTTTCTCCCACACACCCCCAGAAGACAGCACCAGGTCTCAGGTCTCCCAGCAGTCTGATTGGCAACTGCTACAGTGGGTTGCAGTCCACTTTGAGAACACATGTCTATGAGAAAAAAGGGGGGGGGGAATAAAAGCATATCTAAATCTTACTTGTCAAGTTCAAAATGAAACAGAAATTTTATCGCAAAGGATTGTCCCTCAGAATCTGAAAAAAAAATGGCAGAGGAGAAATCTCTAGCTAAACAGTAGACTTAAGTTTAAATCTAATTTAATCTGTCTAATTTAAAATTAAATATCTACTGCTAAATGGTTACACACTTGCCAAATTTTAATGGCAAATATATGCTCTGTGATGCAAAGGATTTATTTGGTCTATCTTGTTCAACATGCTATCCACTATGGCAAGAACACAATACTGAATAAAGGAGGAATGAAGGAGTGAACTAGGAAGATGGCCCTCTTCCCACTTCCCTTCAGTGAGCAAGAAATATATAAAATGGAACTGTGAGATGGCGCAGTAGGTGGAGAAAGAACCAATTCTTGAAAGTTGTCCTCCGACTTCCACATGGGTTCTGCGGCACACACACACACGTGTGCGTGCAGATGCACACACAATAAACAAACAAATAAGTAAACGTAATAAAAACAAAATATACGAAGTATGTAGAACCTGCCCTTCCAAACTGAAAGCCTGCCGTATTATCCAAGGAAACCTGATTCTTTGCCCAAAGACGTTACTTGCATGATAGAGAAGTAGTTGTTCCTTAGAGTAAGTAACTACAGAGTGCCCAGATGTTTTTTTATGAGACATAGTATGGTGTTCAAAAAAGAAAATCTAAATGTTTCTGTTACAGATTGAAAGACAAACTAGCACTTCAATCTTGAGCTATCACACAGGGCCCATAGTCTCATAGATCTGACCCCATTAGCACTGTTACTATTGTTACTAAACTAAGCTGTGAAGACCTGTGTATGCTTCTGCTGTGATGCTACGTAGGTAAAGTCATGCAATGAAATAGTAGAGATTATGAGAGAAATGATGCTGGATTACAACACCCAATCATGGCTGCTAGAAAACATTATTTTGAGTGAGGTAACCCAGACACAGAAAAACAATTATCACATGTACTCACTCATAGGTAGTTTTTTAAACATAAAGCAAAGAAAACCAACCTACAAACCACAATCCCAGAAAACTTAGACAACAATGAGGACCCTGAGAGAGACTTACATAGATCTAATCTACATGGGAAGTAGAAAAAGACAAGATCTCCTGAGTAAATGCGGAGCATGGGACCTTGGGGGAGTGTTGAAGGCAGAAGGGGAGAGGCAGGGAGGGAAGCAGAGTAAAATGTAGAGCTCAATAAATGTCAGTTAAAAAGGGGGGGGAGAAAAAGACACAATGTGTTCAAATGGATGAAATTAGAAATTAGTTTTCATTTTGTCAGATTGTTTGGTTTGTAATACTTTTATACAAGACATAGGTATAATAGAAATGTATTGCAGTTATAAGTGACACTCCAAATTTTGTTTCATTAAATATCAAAGAAAAATAGTAACTCAGATTTGTACATAATAAATGCTTAAGAAATGCATAGATTAGAGTAATATTATCTTACCTTGAAAAGACTTGAAATGAAAGTGGGTCCCAGAAGGGTAAGAGCCTGTGACTTCCTGTGTAAGGGTAGATGAGGGACTACATGAAATTAAACAGGATTCTGCAATAACAGATGTGGGAGCATGCAACTAGGAACACATGTGACAGATGAATGAGATAATGCTAGATGTTAGAAATATATGCAGGTGCGTTTTATGTGTTCTGTGTATCCTATGTAGCATGGCTCTGTTGTTTACAGTTTTCAGTATTCACCTTACAAATCCTATAAATAAAATTCTGTGAAATTTATATTAGGCAAGTTGTTTCCTAATATATCATTCACATTGAAACAACTCATGTTTTCAGAATGAGTTCTAGAGCAGAACCTCCTAAACATTCCCTAACAGAATGAAAGATGCTAAGACATAAATTTCAGCCTGATCCATAAAGTATTACCCTTTTACAGTCTCATACAGTATATTTACCTGCTAACCATAGCTGAAATCAATTTGCTAGATTTTTGGACTTCTTAAAAGTACCAAGTTGTGGGAGTAATGAACCACTAATTGATTTAAATTATGGCCCATTCTGAGAAATAGAACCCATGCCCAATACTGCATAGGTAGCTAAGGGTCTAAGACTAAATAGGTCACAGACCTAGGGTAAGACCAAATACTACTGTTTTTCTAAAGAACTATAGCAATGAAACAATTCCTAAAGACATTCTGCTATACCTATAGGTGAGTGTCTGGCTCATCCATCATAAGAGACGGTTCCTCCTGCATTAGATGGGAGCAAACACAGAGACCCACAACTGGGCAGTGTTCAGAATCAGAAAGTGAGAGATCTTGGAACACCGCCCTAAATGGGATATCTTCATCAATTCTCTCCCCTCAGGGCTCAGGGAACTCTAAGGAAGAGGATGCAGAATGTGAGAACCAAGTGAGGTAGAAAACATCAAGGAAGCAAGGTCTTCCAAACATAACAAGGCTCATATGACCTCAGAGAGACTGTGACAGCATGTCCTGCACAGGTCTCAGTCAGATGGGGTTCCAGTTCCCCCACCCCTAATCTAGAAACTATCTCCAATTAATAATTCTCACAAAGAAAAAATTAAGTGCCTTCAACAAAGTCTTTTTTTTAAAGAATCTTTTTTAAATAGAAATATATTTTTTATTTTTTTAATATTTGTTATTTATTATGTATACAATATTCTGCCTGCGTGTATGCCTGCAGGCCAGAAGAGGGCACCAGACCTCATTACAGATGGTTGTGAGCCACCATGTGGTTGCTGGGAATTGAACTCAGGACCTTTGGAAGAGCAGACAATGCTCTTAACCGCTGAGCCATCTCTCCAGCCCCCACAAAGTCTTACTGTCTATATAAGCCACACTTCAGTGTGGGTGCCAGGCCAGCAATACATAGCCAAATGCAAAACAAACTCAATGATATTCTTGGTGGTTTTGGTCTCACAATACTTTGTCTGATTTTTTTTTTTTTTTACTTACAGAGATTTTCCTTGTATATTATGGTTTTCAATTTATTTTTATGGGTTTTCTTATGTGTGAAATTGTATGTCTAGCAACTATATGTGTTTCTTGTGCTTTTTCTTTGGCTCTGCTTTTTTCTGTTAATTTGTATATTTTGTCCTATTCTGATTGATTTATTTTATTTTATTTTCTATATGGTATTACTTTAGATGTCTGTTATCTAATGAGATAGAGAAAGAATGTGTATGGATTTGGGTGGGTGGAGAAGTGGGAGGGTCAGAAAGGAGTTAGGGATGGGAAACTATAATCAGAATAATCTTCATGTATTTCATGTATTTTCATAATATGACTGATTATGAAGTCTTTAAATGTTATGGAACAACAATAAAATGTAAAATGGCTTATAGCAAAGTTTCATATAAGGTCACTATGGTTTTAAATGCAGCTTTGCCATTGAGACCCTAAACTACTCCACACATATACATGTCTCTAATGAATTATACTCTAGACATGTACATATGAAACCATTAAAAATAGATAATCTTAAGTTCTTACAATTTTACATAGTCTTAACTTTGAAGCCCTATGAAAAGTAGATGGAGGTAATGTAACATTGCTATTTCTCTGTCCACTACAAGTTAAAGTCACTCTTCATACCTTTCTGAAACATTAGTTCTTCCTTATATTCTTTCTGTTTTTCTTAATTATCATTATCCAAGGCTAAAAGATGAAAAAAATAACTTTTCCTTCTTTCTTTAACAGTATATTTTTCTACTTTCTATAAAATTCCACATAGTCATGGCAATATTAAAAGAGTTCCTGGTCTTCTCCAAGCCCAGCTAGCAAGGTTATCTCAGACACAATATGGAAGAGCTGCCAAGGAGGATAATATTCAGATACTGCAAACTAAAGAGAGAGCAAGAACGACAGGAAATACTAAAGAAACCAATTTATACAAGCATTCACCAGTCGATGAATAATCTGGAAGTGGAAGCAGGGGTCCAATGAGATCATTCAAAGTCTGCAAACTAAGTGTCCTTGAGGACTAGAGGAAAGGCTGTACATTGCAACCTTGAGTTTTGCAAATTCTCTTCAGTGACTGTACTTTGTAAGTATAATTGAATTGAAACTAATAAAGTAAGTTGTATTCAGAGGTGGCTCATTCGTTTCCTGGCGTCCCAGACCCAAAATAATCACACAGAAACTACATTATTATAACATTGCTTGGCCTATTAGCTCAAGCTTCTTATTGGCTAGCTCTTATATCTTAAATTAACCCATTTCTATTCATCTGTATCACCACATGGTTGTGGCCTATTGGAAAGGTTCCATCCAGTGTCTGGCAACTGTCTCCTGCAGCAGCTACATGGCCTTTCCCTGACTCCACCTTCTTTTCCCCTCTATCTCTGCTTAGTTTTCCTGCTTTGCCTTATTCTGCACTGCCATAGGCCAAAGAAGATTCTTTATTAACCAATGATATTCATAGCATACAGAGAGGAATCCCACACCAATAAGTGGGCATGTATATAGCACAATTATTATGTTGCATATGAAAAGAGAAAAAGTCAATAGTTCAATTCTTTTCAA
>PVIU01014960.1:0-49978 GCA_004026605.1 Ondatra zibethicus | reverse complement strand
TCTTTCTTCTTCTTCTTCTTCTTCTTCTTCTTCTTCTTCTTCTTCTTCTTCTTCTTCTTCTTCTTCTTCTTCTTCTTCTTCTTCTTCTTCTTCTTCTTCTTCTTCTTCTTCTTCTTCCTCTCTCTTCCTCTCCAGTAGTTACTTTTTAAAAAATACTTATTTATTTATCATGTATACAATATTCTGCCAGCAGGCCAGAAGAGGGCACCAGACCCCATTACAGATGGTTGTGAGGCACCATGTGGTTTCTGGGAATTGAACTCAGGATCTTTGGAAGAGCAGTCAATGCTCTTAACCTCTGAGCCATCTCTCCAGCCCCAGTCCTTGTCATTTTTACTTTGCATAGTTGACGCAAGCTTTCTCCTTTTCTGGGTATTCTTAGGTTATTTTAGCCAGAAGCTAGGGGAGGAAGCATCAAAGCATGTTTGCCAATGGCTATTACAAACTGAAAACCCAAAAGTAAAAACTTAAAAGACATGTAACTATTATTTCACTGATTTTAATGACAAAACACTTGAAAAAGTATTGTCATCAGGGCTCTGAGAGGGAATCTGTAATAGTATAATTTGGTATGTTTAATGAAGGCAATGAAAGCATTTTGAAATTTTGACTGCAAATAGGTTGTAACCCAGTAGTTCACTTCTAAAAATGTATCTAAAGATTTGCCAGTGTTTGTATATATTTGAGATAATGTGTATACCAAGTCATTCACTACAACATTGTTTTTAATAGCAAAACTCAAATGTTTATCAAAGAACCCATTAAATAAGATATGAATGAGGAAATGTTTTATATACCCTTAAGTGAACAGGAAGTGTTTGTTAAAGTGTATGTTGAATATTGTATATTTGGGGGGGATTATAGCTTTTCTTGAACATAATTATTTGTACTTGAGATTTACAGAAACTGGTTAACTTTGTGTGAGTGGGTAAGTAGAAACAAAGGAAATGGGAGATTAAGTTAGAAGGGATACTTTTCATTGTATCCCTTTTCTTATTTTCTATTTTTAATTAAAAAACTTTCTAGTACTAGAGCTTGAACACAGAGCCTTGCACATGGTAGGCAAATTGGCTACTGCTGAGCAATGAGCTATATATCTCTAGGTCTTATTTTTTGGGTCATTTTCCTCTTTTAGTTAAATTTTTTTTTTAACCACAAAAAATATGTATCTATATTTTTGTATTGGGGGGAGGGAATAGAAAAGAAAGCAGCCCCTATACTGGGCCCTATTCAATGGCAGCTTCTTGTTCCATAGCGTTAAGGAAGACTTTGAGGAAATAAAAGTTGTTTGGAAAAATCCAGGTGTAGTTGCTTTGTATGCTGTGATGGGTAGGAGGGAAGAAGTGAAGCGTGAAGGCCCCTCACGCCCTCCATCTTGCCTCAGACTCTGTCCTGGAACCCTGGGGCGGAGAAAACACTACTTTCATTCCTGCTTCTTGGGATTGTTGACAGCCACTTAATAATAGAGAACCATAAGCAAGAAAAGCGACATGCCTGGCATGTTGGCGAAAATGGCGAGCTGCACATCCGTGGTCATCCTGACCAGCTCCACTCGGCTGCGATGCTACCGCTCGCTGTACAAGCGCTAGGTAGGGTAGTTATTTTTTTATTCAATGTATTTTGATCATGTTTTTCTTTTTTTCCCAACTCCTCCTAGATCCTCCCTCCCTCAGTTTGACCCAACTTCATATTTATTCCACTCCTTCAAAAGGAAGCCAGGCTGGGCAGTGGTGCACACTTTTAATCCCAGTACTCAGGAGGCAGAGGCAGGAGGATCTCTGTGAGTTTGAGGTCAAAATGGTTTACAGAGCATCCAAGAAATTCAGAGAGGATAAGATTAATTAAGTACAGGCTGTTGCATATGTCCTCACACAAGAACAGGGCCAAGGGCTCTGAGCCCGAAAGAGACACAGTAGTCTGGTACCAGTTCTTCGAGAAAACCCAGAAGATGAGGAGAGGACTGTGCTTGAGAAATGAAACCTCACGTCCAGCAGCATGGTCAGAGGTGGGTAGCCCTGCCAGAGACCATATTGCGAAGCTGCCAGTGCAGGTGGAAGAGGCGGGTAGGGTCCTAGTGTGAAGTGAGTACCTTTCACAGACCTTGCCCAGGTATGCCACTAAGCAAACAAGCCACATGCAACAGTTAGTGCAAGAGGTTTATTGGGAGGGGGAGAGTGAAACAGTGAAAGGGTAATACCTCCTTCCATCTGTCGTATTGCTGGCAGAATGTTGCAAAGGTCCCGTAAAATATCAGGCAGGAAGCTGCTATTTGTACTGATATCTAAGGGATATTTGGGCAGATCTGACTGCAAAGGTGGGCACAGTTTAGAAGCCTTTAAAATTTTGCACTGAGTGCAAAAGTTGGAGGAATAGACTATGCCAAAGTTCTCATGAATGAGGCGGATAAGTGAGACCCAAAGGTCTGTAATTCCTAGCATTCCGGGAATTCAAAGAGGGTCGAGAAGGCCTAGGCTGCTCAGTGATTCATCAGACACAGAGTAGGAAGAGCCAGGGGCTCCAAGCCCAAGAGAGCCATAGTTGCCTGGTACCACCAGGGCTTAACAAGGCCAAAAGGTGAGAAACCATACTGGTTTCAAGACATTTTGAGTCGTGGAGGAGAATCAGACATGCAATACAGGAACTTTGTCCTTTGATATCCCTGGAAGCACCCTGTTCATCTCATAATACTCAGAGGGTGGAGTTATCCTTGCCCAAGGATCAGGATTAGAGGGAAATTTTTTAAAGCTGTAGGCTTAATTTATGCTGGGCTCTCCGCAACCATCAATTCCCTCTCTGTTTAAGAAGTTTATGGCTTCTTCGTTTGTTAGACTGTTTATTTCCCTTGTTTGATTTCTTTTGATAGTTCTTACTCTGTAGCCCAGGCTGGCCTGGAAGTTACTATGTAGTACAAACTGCCCTAGAATTTGCAGATCTTTCCTGCCTCAGTCACTCAAATGCTAGGATCACAAGAGTGCACAACCATTTCAGCCAGGAAACTGGGGATAGATTCCTAGGAGACATTTCCTTGTTATGGTACTCGTAAATCCACAAAGGCAATTCTCATAGCAGGAGATAGAAGGGCAACCACGACAGAAGGAAGTGACCATCCTGCAGGGTGTTAGCCTCCTTACTTAAGGTGTCCATGGTATGGTTTACAGCCACTGTTCTTTGTAAGACAGTGCACTAGGGAAAGGACAGCTGAGTTGATATAAGAAAAACGATCTTAAATATTCTTTTAGGGCCTGGAAGGCTCAGTGGTTAAGGGTGTTTGCTGCTCTCGCAGAGGACTTAGTTCCATTCTAAACACTGAGGTTAGGAGGCTCATAACCATCCAGTGCCCTCTTCTGGATTCTGAGGGCATCTACACTTGTGACATACTTACATGCACACAAAATAAAATTAAACCTTAAAATACTTAACAGTTTGAATGGAAATAGTGACAATAGGTGACAACCTTTCATTAACATGTTAAACCAGGCAAAATTCTAATGATATGCATCTTTTCCCTATTTTTAACACTTCTGTGAGATAGGTACTGGTGTTAATTCCCATTTTATATATGAGGGAGGGAAGACATCCCAGACTTACACATCCACTTTAGATTTCCCTAGGTGCTAATTAAATCATAAAGTTTCCATGCAGACCAACATGATAAAAAGATTTGGTGCACAGTCTTTAGCACTGATTGGAGATAGCAGAACTTTCAGGGAATGGGACCTAATGGAAAGAAGTTAGGTTAATAGGGGTATGGACTTTAAGGGCATTTGGAGATTTCGGGCTCCTTCTCTTTGCTTCCCAGCTGCTTGAAATGGTCAAGCCTCCTTTGCCACATACTCTGCCATGATATATTATTGCCACCATAGACACAAAACAGTAGAACTAAGTGACCATGAACTGAAACTGAAAGAAAGTATATCCTTCCCCTTAAGCTGAGCCAACTCAGTAACACACTAGGTGTATCATAGGAATTCAACAACAGCACACCTGTGTGTCTTATAAATATTCTCAGTGAAGTTTTCTTATTACCTGAGGCTCCTTTTCTAGGAAATGGAAATATGAGCAGGTGTTGCTCAAACCAGTACAAGCCAGACCTTCACTTGAAGCTTTTATCTGGTCTGCTACTCAAATGAAAACTTTATAGACGTTTAGCTACTCTTGCTCCTGATTTCAGGAAATTCCAGGAACCCTTGTTGTATTTGCAGCTTGTTTTGCTGTCTGGGCAATTCCTTCAAGTTAACTGAGTTAAGTTCTTTCTTTCTTTCCAGAGCTCAGAGTCTCACATCTGCCAGCAAGCAAAGCACTCTACAATTGAGCCAAGCCACCTCCCCAGCCCGTGCTTAGTCTTGAGTAGCCACAAAATATTCCATGGTATGGCTAAATAAACCTTTTAATTTAGATATTTTTGCCATTTAAATTATGTTATGTAGTTGAATATATACTTTTTTTCCTAAGGAATTCTATATGTCTAGATTTAAGACTTTTCAACCTTTATGTTATACATAATTTCTTATAGTTTTCAAAGTTTTAATAAAAAGTTTAACTTTGAAACAGTGGTAGATTCGTATGTAGTTATGTATTCATTACCTTGTTTTCCCTAATGTCATCTTCCAAAACAATATCACAAGCAGAAAATGGACATTAATATAATCTATTAATCTGATCCATGTTTCTTTCCAAGTTATTTATATGTGCACTCACGCATGTGTGCGAGTTTAGTTCATTTTTGCATGTGTATGAGTTTAATTCTATATAATTTCATCACATGTGTAGGTTTGTGAATCCATGACCGTCATAGTCAAGAAAGAGTGTTTATCACTGCAGATTCCTTGAATGTTCTTTCATAGCCATACATACCTCTGCCTCCTTATCCTCCATGAGTTTCCCTAACATTTGAGAACCATAAATCTCTGGTACATCTCTTTAATTTTGTATTATCAAAAAAGTTAAATCACTGCCTCTGGTCCCATACCCTACATCTGCCCCAGCATATTCCCCCTGGCCTAAACCTGGCACAATCTACCTCTAGTTGCTCATGCCGCAGCCATTCCACACTCTACTTTTCCGTGTGGGCCCTGAAAAAAACTGCCCACCTTCCTTGTCCCCTGACCTGTTCTGCCTCCACTTCAGTGCACTATAGCCATTCCACAAGGTTGCTCTAGCTCAGACTGGGAAGTGACTCCACCCTGACCTATCCTGACCCTTGGCATGCTCCACATCTGTTCCTGTGCACCACAGCCACCCCATGCAGTCACCAAGCCCTGGCCCCAGAAAGTGACCCTCCCATCTCAACTCTTCAGCCATTGGCCTCTGGTCCCTTGCTCCATAGCCACTCCACTCAGACTATATATGAGACCTTGTTCCCACCAAAGACCCATCTGTTCTGCCATCTCAAGGGTCTCCTAAGCTAAATCCCACTTTGGGATTCTGATTTGGTGGGATAAAACCCCATGTGAAAGCCTAACTAACATTGTAAATTTGAATGCCCAGGTTACAGCACAAAACCAGATGAACTAAATCAGTATCTAGTCATCCTCCAAATCACTAATCTCTTAGTAATGTTCCCTAAAGAGAATAAGTAGAAGAAATTCAAGATACAGAATTCCAAAAGACAATTATAAGCATGTTCAACAATTTCAAAGCATTCAGAGAGGGCATAAATAGCTACATAAATGAACTTAAAGAAAGCAGGAATAAAATGATAGATGTCCACATAAACAAAAACAACAGCTAAACAAAACAATGAGGATATATCAATATATGGAAGTTAAATTTAGTAAAGATAGAAACACCAAAACAAACAAACAAGCTTAAAAAATACAATACTGAAACAGAATAACAAGTGATCTTAAAAGTCTACAAAAAAGCTCAGTGGAAAAGTGTCAACAACAGAATGGATCACATAAAGGAGTATCAGGGCTTTGAAGACAAGGTAGAGTGAGTGGAGCAATCAGTTAAAAACACAAGCCTGACCCTGTTGAGGGGAGGAAGGGTGGGGGTCAGCTGCTCTGAGAGTGTGAGTGTGGGCAATCTGGTCCCACCCCTCATCTGCCATAAAGTGGTGTGGACAAGGGAGAGATGCTACCTTTCCCCCACTGCCTATGGGGAGAGTTGCCCCTTACATCATAAGAGTAGAAGAGCTGTCCTTGCCCCTTACCGGCTGCAGCACTCGAGAAAGTGGCTCCTGCACATTGCCCGGGCAACACAGAGCTGGCCCTGGTGATGTAGATGTGGGAGAGCCAAGCCTGAGGGCATGAAAGCAGGAGAATCTGCCCTTTGCTCATAGGATGAACTTAGCCTGTGGCAGTGCTGAGGCTCACCTTGGTGGTGAGGATGGGGTAGAGTTGGCAGACTGACCAACCCTGCAACCACCCAGGCTCAGAAGCAGGGCTATGAGTTGGCCCATCCCAACCTCCACCTCTACCTCATCTATGTATAATCTGCTGGAGCATTTGAAGAGGCCTGTCTTGCAGATCCAAAGCTGCAGGATATCTAAGAGGAGTCCCAGTGAGGGCTCGATATTGATGGTGTAGCAGCAACCAGAGGTCTCAAACCAGACCAGTGACTCACTGCAATGAACACTTGAAGTAGAGATACATGAACCAAAGAATATACTGTGTGACTCACTGTGTCACACTACAGCTTCCATGGCGAAATTTTTCTTTTCTTTCTTTTTTTTTTTAGATTTTATTTATTTATTTATTAATTATGTATGCAGTGTTCTGCCTGCCTGTCTACTTACAGGCTAGAAGAGGGCAGCAGATCTCATGGATGGTTGTGAGCCACCATGTGGTTACTGGGAATTGAACTCAGGACCTCTGGAAGAGCAGCCACTACTTTTAATCGCTGAGCCAACTTTCCAGCCCTCTTTTTCTTTTAAATTTTATTTTATTTTATTTGGGTTGGGCAGAAGAGGATGGATATGAAAGGATGGGGAGATGGATGGCATCAAGATTCATGATGTGAAAGCCATAAAGAATAAATAAAAAGGTAACAAAATATAAACACCTCCCAACTCACAAGCCCCCCCCCCAAAAAAAACCAATCCAAATAACTGATTATTCAGTGAAACTTTGAAAGCCAGGAGCTGTTGGATAGACATTAACCTGGTTTGCATTCTTTTGTGATAAAACCATGACAAAAACAAGTTGGACAGGAAAGGGTTATTTCTGTTTGATTGTTTTTCAGTTTTCAATATCATTTCTAAAACTTTCCTCCATATTTTGGACTTTTATCTCCAATTTCCTAATGGGTAAATTCACTTTGGAGACTGCTGTGTCAGGGTCTTGGCTAGATGTCCTTAGTTCATGCATGGGTTTGTTTATTCTTCTTTGTGATCATTACATCTTTTGAACAGTAAGACTAATTTCTCAGTTCAGCTATCTCTATAATTTAGGGTTCCCTCGTAGGGGAGTTGCTCAGTTGGTCACAGGCCATAGGTAGTGGTTGTGTCGTTTTTTATGTTGCTTTATTGTGTTTTATGCATCTGTTGAAGTGGGTTCTTTTTTACTTTCCTCTTCTTCCAAGCCTATTAGGATATTCTGTTTTCTGCCTAGAGGAATATCTGGATGAAGTTCAGTTAAGGGGACTAGTGAAACTTGGTGATGATTATTGAATGGGCTGCTGAAATGTTCACATCTTGGCTATGTGCCAACAAGACCAAAACCTTGGTCATTCCTTGGATTATATGAACCTGCTGGAGATAGTATACCAAATTTCAGACCCAGAAATTTGTCTACTATCTGGGGCTATGGTTAGAGCCTCAGGAACTACAGCAATATAAACTCCAGATCCTGCAGTGACCGCTGGAACGGTAGGAATCAGAATCCCACCCTTGTAACAACCCCAGAGATTACTGGAACCGATGCTTGTCTCTTAGAGGATGCTGGGCACACAGGAGCCAAAGCCCAGGCCCCAAACTCACCTCTAAAACCACCAGAGTGGAGTCCTGGGCACAAGGTGCACTCTGGTCTCATAAACGCCTGAGGCCTGAGCAATGGCTCTCTGTTTCTGCAATAGCGAAAGCATAAAGTCAGTGTGAAGCACCTCAGCCCCCTTTTGAAATGGCTGTTCTAACTGTAGAGGAGTTTATGGAGTTGGATAATCTTTGGGGCATGTTAATTTTAGTGTGTGTGTTTTTTTAGTTGCAATTTCTGATAATAAAGCTTAAGTTTTAAAATATTAAAAATATAATAATTTTCAAGACCTCAAATCACTAACTTAATTGTGTACCTTAAGGCTTTGGAAAAGGAAGAACAATCCAAATCCCAAGATAGTAGATGGGGAGATATAATTAAGAGCAGGGAAGAAATTAATGAACTAGAAATGAAAAACTACAAAGAAACGATGAAATGAAGAGTTGGTTCTTTGAAAAAATAAATAAGATTGACAGACATTTAACTAAATTAACCAAAACCAAACTAATAAAATTCGAGACAAAAGGGAGATATTACAACAGATCCAAATAAAATTAAGAACATCATAAGAACATACCTTAAGAACCTATATTCTGTTAAATTGAAAAATCTGAAAGAAATGGGTGAATTCCTAGGTGCATGTTATGTACTGAAATAAAATTCAGATTATTCCATAGACTAGAAAAGAAAAAAATGCCAAGCAGTTTATGAAGCCAGCATTACCCCTATCAAAACCCAGGTAGGAAAGACAAACATTACATGCTCTTTCTCATCAGAGGCTCCTAGTTCCATATCTTTATATGTGAATGCATATCCAGGAATAACTGCAGAAACATGGAAAGTAAAAAGGGACCCTTGCTGTTTCTGAGGGGATGGGGGTAGAGGAGCAATAGAGAGGTGAATAGCTGGGTACAAGTGATCTGATGGGGGAAATGGGCCTCTAATTAGGGAGGAAGGGGATATAAATACAGAAAAAGCAGGGAAGAGAATAAAGTAGCAGTAAAGATAACTGAAAAAGTCATAAGAAATCATACTCTTAACTATTTACCTAAAAATATTTATAGTACACATAACTCAGTGTATAAATATACGTAAATACTTTAAATGAAAATTTCCCATCTGGGCTGACATTACTTCAACACCAAACATAAAAAGCCCTCTTGAATTTTTAGTCAGGGCTGTCCAAGGAACTCCCAAAACATTACAGACTATAGCTATTGCCCTTAGTTGTGCCCCACAAAAAGGTGGAAGGTAAGTCCCTATTGCTGAAAACACCATGTACTTTGGACATAGAGTTCACATGCCCCTAAACTGGAACTGACATGAAAGCCTCCTTCCTAAGCACTAGCTATCATGGTACCAGAAAGTGCCATGCCAGCTTCCAAAGGAGGGCAGCAACTTACAGTCTCACTCAGCTCTGATGCCTATGAACCACAGCAACCAGGATGGTGCAATAACCCTAAGGGTGCAGTGGTGGCACACATACCCTTGATGGTAACCAACAGCTCTCTGATTGGACTTAAGACCTGCATAATGAGAGGGAATCATGCCTGGTACTAGACATCTAGCCAATTATCCAGAGCTAGTAAAGTCAAGGATCTTGGAGAACATACAGTTGTCAGTTTACTAAATCAGCATAATCCCTTACAAGGTTCTAAATATTTGTCCATATACTAACAGATGAGTGTAGTCCTCACTTCTCATCGTGGAAACTTCTCTTTCCAACAAAGACCATTACAAAAACCCACCACCAATCAGGATGCAGACTTATGGAATCCTGTCCCAATAGATGTATCTACAATATAATTCTGCACAAAAGGCTCAGGGATTATTGTGGAAGAGGGTGTGGACAGTGTAGAAGCCAGAGGATCATGTAGTTTGCTATGAGATTGTATCTTCTAAGAATGTCAGACACTACAGACATGAAGTTTTACCAACATGACAGCCTCAACATGTGCTGAACAAGGATATCAACAATAGACATGCTAATGTGGATAAGTGACCATCTAGGAGGCAACAGCCCTACAGGAAGAACTACAGGCAGCTAAGGAATGCTAAGAGCAGAAGAAATGGTCCAGTCCATATAATGTTA
Source organism: Ondatra zibethicus (assembly GCA_004026605.1). Lineage (NCBI taxonomy): Eukaryota > Metazoa > Chordata > Mammalia > Rodentia > Cricetidae > Ondatra > Ondatra zibethicus. The sequence continues at coordinate 39,973 of PVIU01014960.1, read as the reverse complement.
CTTGCATTTATGTTTTCAGGGCTGACTATATGGCACTGGACAACACATTTGTGTGTTCTTTTCTGAGGAAGATCACCTTTCCTGGTAAAAAAAAAAAACTATACACCAAGAAAGCCAACAATCCAATTAACTAAACAGTTTAGCACTACTGATGGCTAGGAAACACACACACACAAACTACTCCACCTCCTAGCCCTCAGAGAAATACAGATTAAAGCAGTTTTAAGATTCCATCTCACTAGTCAGAATGGTTATCATTAAGAATACCCATGACAGCAAATGCTGACGTGGATGTAGAGAAGGGATTCCTTTGTTGTCTAAGTCTCAGGAAATACTGCAGACGAGGAGGCAGGAACTAGGAGTTGGAAGATAAGGTGAAGGGCTGCAAAATTCCATCCTCTAGATTCAATATGACCATTGCAAGATGAACTCACAAGAACTGTAATTGCCTGAATTTAGCTTATATTATACTGGCCCTGTCAACAGTCAGTCATAGAAGAAGGAGGGGTTCATCGGTCTCTCCCCTTATTGCTGAACTATTGGCTATCGACAGAGTTTGGAGAGCGGAACAGTCCTTGTCTTGTGTACCCACTGGTGAGACCACCAGGCTCTAATACATAGCTTCCTACCCATACAGATGGCTCCGGTTGCACTCAGTAGAGTACAAAACAAACCAAATAGACATAAATGTGAGAAAAATTTTTAGGGAAGATCTGGGGCAGACTGCATTGATTTGGGAGATGGGAAAGGTTGGCCGTTAGAGTAGTCAGTATAAAAAATGTACATGTGTGGAATGCACATACTGTCAAAGCACAAATTTGATTGCTGATAAAAAGTTATAAAATTCAGTACTGGAGAGATGGCTCAGCAGCTAAGAGCACTGACTGTTATTCCAAAAATCTGTAGTTCAATTCCCAGCAACCACATGGTGCCTCACAAACATTTGTAATGAGATCTGGTGCCCTCTTCTGGTTTGTAAGCATACATGAAGGCAAAACACTGTATACATAATAAATTATTAAACCTTTAAAAATATTTTAAAAAGTTATAAAATTCAATTTAAAAATGGGGACATTTTTTATGTGTTGTGGTTGCTCACGCCTTTAATCCCAGCACTTGGGAGGCAGAGGCGCTTGTGAGTTCGTGGTCAGCCTGGCCTAATAGGGAGTTCCAGGACAGCCAGGACTACACATAGAAACCCTGTCTCAGAAAAATCAAACAAAACAACAAAGAAGTTCTATACCCGGAACAAGGAGATGGTGTGGCGGCTTGTGAAAACAGTTCTAAGCAGCAGTTCATGGTGTGGATCTACTGTAGCTTGAAAAGTCACCTATTGAAGCAATCTGTGGTGTCTGGCTCAGAGCTCTTACAGATAGAGTTGTTAGGAACATTTGCATACAGATTTTTGTGTGGATATAAGCTTTTAAAAATAATCTCTGGAAGGGGATTCAATGGCAGTGTTATATCATTGGTATGTGTTTAGCTTAGGTTTTTTTTTGTTGTTGTTTATAAGAAACTTCCAAATATTTTTGCAGAATTTCTGGATCTTTTTACACTGCCATTAACAATGTAAGCGTGATCCAATTCCCGACATTCTCATCAGCATTTGTTATTGTTGCTTTAAGAAAACAAGTTAAGGGCTGGAGAGATGGCTCAGTGGTTAAGAGCACTGGCTGCTCTTCCAGAGGTCCTGAGTTCAATTCCCAGCAACCACATGGTGGCTCACAGCCATCTATAATGAGATCTGGTACCCTCTTCTGGCCTGCAGGCACACACGGAAGGAATGTTGTATACATAATAAATAAAATAAATCTTTAAAAAAAAGAAAAAAAGCTTTAAAAAAAAAAAGGAAAACAAGTTAACCATTCCATTTATGGAGAATTCATTTACCATAGAATTCATTGCTTAGATCTGTAGATTTCAGTTGCTTTTAGTACACATACAACCTTGTATATCTATTAACTGCTAATTCTAGGTCATTTGATTACCACAGAAAAAAGAAACCCAGTATTCATTTTCATCTCTATGGAGTTGCCTAGTTTAGATGTACCAAATAAATAGAATTCTTATAATATATGATCTTTTTTCTTAAATTTAGAATAGAATTTTAAGGTTTGACATCTTTAAATAGGTACACTTGCTGTACTTTTAAATTGCAATTTTCTCATTTTCTGTATATAATTTTAAAATTATTGTTAAATATGTTTAATGAATCAGGTTTCTTTTAAATATATTTTAAATAGGTACACTTGCTGAACTTTTAAATTGCAGTTTTCTCATTGCCTGTTCATAATTTTATAATTATTGTTTAATATGTTTAATGAATCAGGTTTCCTTTAAATATATATTTTAGTAGTTCTTTGAGTTTTTCATGTGTGCTTTGATCATTTTCACCCCCTTCTCCAACTCCTTCTAGATTTAGCCCCACTTCCCTATCCACCCAATTGTGTTTCCTTAAAAAATTAAGTCCAAGTTGTGAAAGCCCAAATATTCTTGGACATGTGACCTTCTACTGGAGCATGGTTGACTTAACAGCAGCTACATTCTTAGGTAAAACTGAATTTTCCTGTTCTGGCAGCTAGTTATTAATTGCCAATAGCTTCTAGGGTAGGGGTAGGTCTACCTTCCCTCTCTTTGCTGGGATCTAGTCTGGTTAGACTTGCATGGGTCTTTTGAAGGCTATCACAACCACTGTGAGTTCATTTGTTTACCTAAATGAATACAATATTAAGTTGACTTTTATACCCATATACTAATATATTAATAAATCTTTAGACCCTCACTAGAGAAACTTCTATTTTCGGTAGATGGTGATCCACACAGAGACCCATATCTGACCAAGGTATAGAGAATAAGAGACTAGGAATCTCTTATTCTAATATGTTCTACATCCAATCCATTATGGTAAGGCAATACATTCCATATGATTTCCATTGTTTTGTAATTAGTAGAATTTATTTTATGCTCCAAGATGCAATCTGTGATCCTGTACTTTGATACATGTGTTTCTATTTATCTGAATTCCCTATGCATTAATTTAAGAACTAATCACTTGCAAAAGAATTCCCCATTCATTATTTCCATTTTACTTCTGTAGCTACAGTCAGAATCTTAAGGAATGTAATTTTCTTAAATTTCTTCTGCTTCTGTGTGTTTGGGGATGTGCATGGAATCCACTATTTATGTAAATTTCAGGTCAAGAGAATAATTTCTTAGCTGTATTTTATATAATTGCCTGTGGGTGGTAGCAAAGCAACACAAAAACCTACTCCTTTTTCTTCATCCTTTGTGTTTTAAGGAAACAGAAATGGGTGTTTTCTGCTTTCTTGAAAGCTGGAATACTCCCTTGGAGAATAGCCCTTTTAAATATATTTGCCAGTTTCAGACATGAAAAACATTTATTATTTGTAAGTGCCATTTACAAATGGTAGGCCAAATTTTCATTTACATGTTTTATTGGCTATTTTCTCCCCTCTAATTTATCCTTTCATTTCTATTGTTAATTTTCCTGTTCGAGGTTAAAAGAAAAACTTACTGCTTTTTCTATCATCATTTAAATAATACATATATCTCATTATGGAAAATTAAAAATATCACAAACACTCTAAGAAAGGAAAGCAAAACCTACATATTACCATTATTAACATTTTAATACATTTTACCTATTCCTGGATTATTAATGTTTTGGTGGGATATTGTGAGCTTAAATTATTTATTTTGTCCAGCTTACTTCCCAGTTTTTAAATAAAATTGATAGTGACTTTCTATCTTACTAGGCTTTTTCTAGGTATCCTTTAAAGTAAACGAAAAATGTAAAGTCTGAGATACTGTCTGAAAAATAACAGTGGTAGAGGAAGATACTTCACATTTATCTCTGGCCTCCATGTGTGCAAGCACACACGTACACACACATATACACACTCACTCACTTTAATAAATAATATTTTAATAAAAAATAGTAAGGTTTTATGTAAATTATAATCATTAACTTGAAATCTCTGTGCTCTTTAAAATAGTTTTGTGTGCATGTAGCAACAATTGATAAAAATGAGCCCATGAATTTAAGAGAGTAAGGAGGAGTAGGTACATGGGAGTGTTTGAGGGAGGAAAGGGAAGTGGGAAATGATGGAGTTATAATCTCAAAAATGAAAGTAGTATAAATTATATAGTTTTCTCATTCAAGAAAGAATGTAGCTTGTTTCTTGGTCATTTGCTCATTTACTTTCTTTTATCTACTCCAGCACATGGACTTCAAAACACAACACTCAGGAGTAGTGTTCTCCTTCTTCCATATGAGTTCTGGGGAGCTCACTCTGGTTATCAGTCTTGCTGGCTAGTGCCTTTACCTGCTGAGCCATTTCTCTGCCTCACCACTGTCTCCTTAAACACATTTCTATGATTTTTTTTTTCTTTTGATCATAGGGTCTTGATTTCATCTGGGTCTTGGTTACCTCACTCAGGAAGATTTTTTTTTTCTATTTGCCTGCAAATTTCATGATGTTGCTTTTATTTTATTTTTTTTTTGCTGGTTGAGAAATACTCGATTGGACCACATTTTCTTTATTCATTCTTTGGTAGGGACATCTAGATTGTTTCCAGTTTCTGGCGATTATGAATGGAGCCTCAATGAACATAGTTCAGCAGGATCTGTTTCAATTTATAATAAAATAGTCCCACACTAGCCCAGATGGAGTATAATAAAGGTTTATTTAAGAGGGGGTGAACTCACAGAAAGGGTACAAATCTGCTGTCCTTTGCATGTGCTAGGAACTGGAACCAAATCCAGTGGCCAAGAGACCCAAACATGCTTTCTGTCTGCATTAATAGTACATGAGACCACTCTCAAAGTGGGCTGGTATCTTAAAGGCTATTGGTAGGAGTTCCCATAGCAGGTGTCCTTGTGGTACTATGGGGTGTACATAGGGTATATGCCCAATAGTGGTATAGCTGGATCTTGAGGTAGATAAGGTCCCAATTTTCTGAGGCACTGCCATATTGATTTCCAAAGTGGCTATACAAGTTTACACTTCCTCCAGCAATGGAGGAGTTTTCCCCTTGCACCTCATCCTCTCCATCATGAGCTGTCACTTGTATTTTTGATCTTAGCCATTCTGACAGGTGTAAGATGGAATGTCAAAGTCGTTTTGATTTGCATTTCCCTGGTTACTAAAGGTGCTGAACATTTTTTTAAAAATATTTTTATGGTTTATTTAACTTTATTTTATGTGCATTGGTGTGAAGGTGTCAGATCCCCTGCAACTGGATCTTCAGACAGTTGTGAGCTGCCATGTGTCTGCTGGGAATTGAACCCGGTTCCTCTGGAAGAGCAATCAGTGCTCTTAACCACTGAGCCATCTCTCCAGCCCCCAGGTGCTGAACATTTTTAAAGTGTTTCTCAGCCATTTGAAGTTCCTTTGCTGAGAATTTTATTTAGATGTGTTTCCCATTATTCTCTCTCTCTCTCTCTCTCTCTCTCTCTCTCTCTCTCTCTCTCTCTCTCTCTCTCTCTCTCTCTCTCTTTTTCTTCTCTTTCCTCCCCTCCTCTCCCTTTCCCTTCCCTTGTTTGAGATAGGGTCTCTCTTTGTAGCCTGGCTGTCCTGGAACTCCTTTGTAGACCAGGCTGGCCTTGAATTCACAGTGATCCACCTGCCTCTGCCTCCCAAGTGCTGGGATTAAAGGCATGCACCACCACCCACCTGTTCCCCATTTTTAAATTGGATTATTTGGTTTGGTGATGTCTAGTTTCTTGAGTTCTTTATATGTTTTGTATCTTAGTCCTCTATCAGATGTGGAGTTGAAAAATATTTTCTCATTCTGTAGGCTGATACTTTGTCTGAATGATGGTATCTTTTGCCTTACAGAACTTTTCAGTTTCATGAGGGTCTATTTATTAATTGTTAGTCTCAGTGCCTGCACTATTTGTGTTCTGTTCAGGAAATTGTCTCCCATGCCAGTGTGTTCAAGGATACTTCCTACTTCACTTCCTACTTTCTTGACTATCAGCTTCAGTGTAACTGGATTTATGTTGAGGTCTTTGATCCATTTGGACTTCAGTTTTTTGCAGGGTGATAGATATGGATTTATTTGCATTCTTCTGCATGCCAACATCCAATTTGACCAGCACCATTTGTTGAAGATGCTGTCTTATTTCTGACTTCTTTATCAAACATCAGATTTTCATGAGTTTGGATTTATTTCTGGGTCTTCCATTCCATTGACTAAATGTGTCTTTTTATGCAAATGTTTTTATTACTATAGTTCTGTACTACAACTTGAAATTAGGGATGGTGATATCTCTAGAAGTTCTTTCATTGTTCAGGATTGTTTTGAATATTCTGGTTTTTTTTTTCCATATCAAGTTGAGAACTGTCCTTTCAAGTTCTGTAAAGAATTGTGTTAGGATTTTGATGGGGATTGCATTGAATCTTTAGATTGCTTTTGGTAGGATTGCCATTTTTACTATATTAATCCTACTGATTTATGAGCATGGGAGTTTTTTTTCCATTTTCTGATATTTTCTTCCAATTCTTTCTTCAAAGACTTGAAGTTTTTAATCATACAAGACTTTCATTTGCTTGGGTAGAATTACCCCAAGGTATTTTATATTATTTGAGGCTATTGCAAAGGTGTTGTTTCACCAATTTTCTTCCTTAGTCCATTTGTTACTTGTATACAGGAGAACTGCTGACTTTTTTTTTTGTACATGTTGTATCCAGCCACTTTGCTGAAACTGTTTATCAGCTGTAAGAGTTCCTGGTGGCATTTTTAGGGTTACTTATGCATGCTACCATATCATTTGCAAATAATGATACTTCGACTTCTTCCTTCCCAAATTGTATCCTCTTGATCTCTGTAGTAGTTTGAATGTAATTGGCCCCCATAATCTTTTAGGGAATGGTACTATTTGGAGGTGTGGCTTTGTTGGAGTGGGTGTGGTCTTCTTGGAGGAAGTGTGTCACTGTGCGAGCGGGCTTTAAGGTTTCTTATGCTCAGGATACCACTCAGTGTGTCAGTTCGCTTCCTGTTGCCTATAAGATATAGGGCTATCAGTTTCATCACCATGTCTGCCTGTGTGCCTCCATGTTCCCTGTCATGATAATGGACTGAACTTCTGAAACTGTAAATGAGCCCCCAATTAAATGTTTTATTTATGAAAGTTGCTGTACTCATGGTGTCTCTTCACAGCAATAAAACCTGTAACTAAGACAATCTTCTTCAATTGTCTAGTTGCTTTAGAAAGGGCATCAGGTACTATATGGGATAGATACGGAGATAGTGAACAACCTTGTTTTGTTCCTGATTTTAGTGGAATTGCTTTGAGTTTCACTCCATTTAATTTGATTTTGGCTTTAGGCGTCTCTAAATTGCCTTTATGATGTTTATGTATGTCCCTTGTATCCCTAATCTCTCCAAAAATTTTGTCATGAATGGGGTGTTAGCTTTTGTCAAAGGACTTTTCTGCATCGAATGAGATGATCATGTGGGTTTTGCCTTTTATTTTATTTATATGATGGATTTTGTTTACTTATTTTCATATATCGAACCTTCTCTGCATCTCTGGGATGAAGCCTAACTTGATCATGGTGATCTTTCTTATGTGTTCTTGGACTTAGTTTACAGTATTTTATTGAGAATTTTTTATCTATGTTTATAAGGGAAATTGGTCTGTAATTCTCTTTCTTTGTTGAGTCTTTATGTAGACTAGGTTTCAGGGTAACTGTGTCCTCATTAAATGAACTGGGAAATTTTCCTTTTCTATTTTGTGGAATAAATTGAGGAGTATTGGTATTAGCTCTTCTTTGCAAATCTGGTAGAGTTATGTGCTAAAACCATCTGGCCCTAGGCTATTTTTGGTTGGAAGACTTTTAATGATTGTTTCTAATTCATGTCTATTCAAATTGTTTATCTGGTGTCATTTAAGCTTGGTAAGTAGACCTATCAAGAAAATTATCCATGTCTTTTCCATTTTCCAATTTGGTGGAGTGCAGGTTTTTAAATTATATCTCTGGATTTTCTCTTGGTCTGTTATTATGTCCCCCTTTTTATTTCTGATTTTGCTAAGTTTGATATTCTTTTTTTTATCAAAGAAAATGTTAAATCTTTTTTTTAATTGATTTTTATTGTGCACTACATTTTTCTCTGCTCCGCTCCCTGCCTTTCTCTCCCCTTCAACCCTCTCCCAAGGTCCCCATGCTCCCAATTTACTCAGGAGATCTTGTCTTTTTCTATTTCCTATGTAGATTAGATCTATGCATGTCTCTCTTAGGGGCCTCATTATTGTCTAGGTTCTCTGGGATTTTGAATTGTAGGCTGGTTTTCTTTGCTTTATGCTTAAAAACCACTTATGAGTGAGTACATGTGCTAATTGTCTTTCTGGGTTTGGGTTTCCTCAAAATGATGTTTTCTAGCTCCATCCATTTGCAAAATTCAAGATGTTGTTATTTTTTCTTCTGTGTAGTACTCCATTGTGTAAATATACCACATTTTCCTTATTCATTCTTCAGTCAAGGGGCATTTAAGTTGTTTCCAGGTTCTGGCTATGACAAACAATGCTGCTATGAACATAGTTGAGCATATGTCCTTGTGGCACAATTGAGCATCCTTTGTATATACCCAAAAGTGGTATTGTTGGGTCTTGAGGATGGTTGTTTCTAATTTTCTGAGAAATCGCCACACTGACATCCAAAGGGGCTGTACCAGCTTGCATTACCACCAGCAATGCAGAAGTGTTCTTTTTACCCCACAACCTCTCCAGCATAAGTTGTCATCAGTGTTTTTGATCTTGGCCATTCTTACAGGTGTAAGATGGAATCTCAGAGTTGTTTTGATTTGCATTTCTCTGATGACTAAGGATGTTGAACATTTCCTTAAGTGTCTTTCAGCCATTTTAGATTCCTCTCTTGAGAGTTCTCAGTTTAGGTCTGTACTCCATTTTTTCTTTTTTTTACTGGATTATGGGTTCTTTTGGTGACCAATTTCTTGAGTTCTTTCTATATTTTGGAGATCAGACCTCTGTCTAATATGGGGTTAGTGAAGATCTTTTCTCATTCTGTAGGCTGTCATTTTGTCTTGTTGACTGTGTCCTTTGCTTTACAGAAGCTTTTCAGTTTCAGGAGGTCCCATTTATTAATTGTTTCTGTCAGTGTCTGTGCTACTGGGCTTATATTTAGGAAGTGGTCTCCTGTGCCAATGTGTTCAAATATACTTCCCACTTTCTCTTCTATAAGGTTCAGTGTGACTGGCTTTATGTTGAGGTCTTTGATCCATTTGGACTTGAGTTTTTTGCATGGTGATAGATATGGGTCTATTTTCATTCTTCTACATGTTGACATCCAGTTATGCCAGCACCACTTGTTAAATATGCTTTCTTTTTTCCATTTGATATTTTTTGCTTCTTTGTTAAAAATCAGGTGTTCGAAGGTGTGTGGATTAATATCTTGGTCTTCAATTCGGTTTCATTGGTCCTCCTGTTTGTTTTTATGCCAATACCAGGCTGTTTTCAGTACTGTAGCTCTGTAGTAGCGTTTGAAGTCAGGGATTGTGATGCCTCCAGATGTTCTTTTATTGTACAGGACAGTTTTGGCTATCCTGGGTTTTTTGCTTTTCCATATGAAGGTGAGTACTGTTCTTTCAAGGTCTGTGAAGAATTTTTCTGGGATTTTGATGGGCATTGTGTTGAATCTGTGAAACTTCTTTTTAAATGGTTGGTCAGGATAGTCCAAATGACTCCCCAAACAATTCAGACTATTCATGTAGCCCCTTGGTTGCATCTCAAGGGTTGAACGTGGGCCGCTGTTGCTGTAGACACCACAAATTTAGGGCACAAGACTTGTATAATTCAAACTGGATCTGATCTGGAAGCCACTTTCCTGTAGTCTAGCATTTATGGGACCTGAAAATATTATGTGAGCTGCCAAGGGACAGAAGCAGTTGAACAGCCCTACCCAGCTGCAACATCTGTGAAAAATGACAATGACCACCATGGCAAGCTATGTACAAAGGTGCAATAAGTGGCACTCACATGTTAGAGCAACTAACATTTGTCTAATTGGGCTTAAAGCACACTTGGCATAAGGGAAATCATGCCAGGTACTGAAGAATCTACGCAGCTTCCTGGGACTAGTGTACTCATGCAGCCTTTCCTGGTAATTTTGTAGATTTTGGTCTCAACAATTTTATTAAACCCTTAAAATAGATTTCCTAGACTTGGTTTTTCTTCTTTTTGGTCTGTTGCCTGAAGTCATTAATTTCAATTGTCTTACTTTCAAGTTTACTCTAAACTCAGGTCCTCCTCTTTACAATCAAGCACTTGACCCACTAAGCTATGCCCGGTCCTTTGCTGACATTTTAACAAGTTTCTTTGAAGTCTTTGGACTTCCCAAGGCTTTACAGATTTGGTCTTTGTTGGGGACAGTCCTTGAGAACTAAAGGGTAGTCTAAAGGCTCCCCAGGGATGGGGTGGCGGGTGAAATCAGGCTTCTCAAGGTCGTTTTCTGAGTGCACAGCTTGCCTCATCGCGCCAGTGGCTTTCATGAATTCCCTGTTACAGATCCTGACATCCTGCACAATCTTCTTTCAGCTTCTTTGTGTTTTACAGGGCCTGTTGTATGCTTCCTCTTAAGATGTCTTGTCCCGTCTTGTCCTCCAGTTTGTTTCCTTGCAGCTCTCGTGAGCAGTAGTGGATGCCTCCTTCCTAGTTCCAAGTTCAGTAAAGACAAATGCCTTGAATCAACCATTTAGCTACTTTTTTACACAGGACAGAACAGCTGTACACGTAACATGAAAGTTGTCTTCTACATCTTCCTGTTTAAGGGCAAAACAAGAAATCACTTCACTGGAAAGGATGTGAGCAAGGATGGGTGAAACAGAACAACCTATCTCTTTGAAGATGGCTTTTCTTTTGGCTTGGTTGATGCCAAATCTTTGACTCTTTTCCAAACTCTGGCAATGTTATTTTAAGGAGCCTCTGCTTCCGTTTTATTTGATTTGTTTTGGTTTTGTTTTGCTTTCCTTGCTTTTCCCTCAGAGAGAGAGTGGAGCTTAGCACTTCCTCATCCACAACTTCCCTGCTGCTATTGCTCCTCTGGCATGATCAAGGTTAGTTCCACTTAGGACTAGCCTTCCCTTAGTGATTTGACTCTTGGCTTTTCCTTCTAAGCCCTTATGCGTGGTGAGTCTTTACATTCTGCATATCTTGCTGTCATCCTTGGCTTGGCAGAGAAGCAAAGGGCCTTTGATAAAATTCCTTGGAGTTCTTGCCTTTGCAGAGGAGGAACATTTAAAAATGTATCTCTCTGTGTGTGTCTTTCTGTCTTTCTCTACTTCTCCTCCTCGCCCCTCCTCCTCACATCCCGAGTGCATGCAACCTCCTCTCCCTCCAGTCCTCTCTCCCAGCCCACTCCTCTCCCTGTTTCCCTTAAGAGCTATCAGTGGCTCAGCTAGGCTACCAAGGCTAAGCTCACAGCAGAAAATGTTCTTGCTGTTAATGGAGTATAAGGTAGAAAAACTGATAGTGCCAGCCAATGAAGTGGTCGGCCCGCAGTGCATTATAAACAAGCTCATATACATCTTTACCTTTCATACAATGTTTTCTCCATCTCTTTGACTTAAAAGCTTTTTGCTGAGCCGGGCCATAGTTGCGCACGCCTTTAATCCCAGCCCTCGGGGGGGCTTTCGTGTTCATGGGCAAATCAACTGAAAAAGAAAGGAAGAAAAGGCAAGGCAGAAAGGCAGAACTAAGTAAAGGAAGGAATGAAGGAAAGAAAGGATTGAAGTGAAAAAGGAACGAAGTTAAAAAGAATGAATTAAAAAAAATAAGGAAGAGCGCTATTACATTAGCTTCCTGAAGATGGCAGCAGTGTGCTGTGAAATCGGACTCTGCAGGCCTTTCCTTCCAGCTGGAGGAAAATGTTTCCAAGCAGGGTAGGTAAGAAATGCTTACAACTCCTTCCTGGCTCGATTGTGATCTTTAACTTAGCTGTTTATCAGTGTGATGGGTGGAAATCTGCCTCGCAGCATTGTTTTCATTTGCATTTCTTTGATAGTCAGGAGAGGAACGGATTTCTGTGTTTCGAAGCACTTCTCTTTCTTCTCTGAACGATTTTCATATCCTTTATCTTATATTTATACCAGGATTTAATTTTGTGGTTTTTACTTTTTCTCATTATAAAAATAATATGCATACACTGTTGAGATTCGAATAAACTTAGAAATTTTACATGCTCCCATTTATAGTCCCAGAGACAATGGCTTCAACATTTAGATTCGTTTTTACCACCATCTGTGTAGTTCCTTGCCTTGACCACATTTTACATAATTTTGCTCTATATCCTGTTTTTTTATGTAGCTGTGTGCTGATATTTACTGTACCTGCATATATTTTGAAAATATCTTTAGTTTATGATTTAAAGAGTATTTCATTAGCACTGTAAAATACTTTATAAATACCAGAAGATATGATTTGGACAACCCAGAAATAACTGTTACTAAGCTTTTGATGTATAATGTATATCTATTGTACATGCATTTCTATCTGATTGGGTTTGTGTACACATGAATGTGGAACTAGAGGTCAACCTCAGGAGCCATCACTTGGTTGAGACAAGATCTCTCATTCTGTGGAGCTCACTCAGTAAGCCAGCCTTCAGCCCTGCTGGCCAAAGTTCATGTCATACAGCTGAGTATAGTAACATTCATTTGTACTCCCCAAATTAAGGAGGCGGAGATGGGCAGATCTCAAGGCTAGCCTACACACACGTGCGTGCACACACAACATTTAACTGTGCTAGCACTCCTCTCTCATACCGAAATCTGAAGAGCAAACCTCATAAAAGCATTTTACAGTTTCATTTGCAAAAGGAAATTTTCTAAGAGAAGTATATATTTTTGCTTAATATTTAAACTCTGTTTTATCTTGAAGCCATTGATTGGTGGAACTTAGAAAATCAGAGAATTACAGAAGACATTAATCACAACTCTCCCTCTCCCAAAGTCTGCATCCATTCTTTGGTGTGTACTGTCCTTTTCCAAGTCAGTAACCTCTACTTCTTTTGTTTGTTTTGTTTTGTTTTGTTTGTTTTTTTTTTACCATTTTTTATTGATATTTATTGAGCTCTACATTTTTCTCTGCTCCCCTCCCTACCTTTCCCCTCCCCCCTTCAGTCCTTCCCAAGGTCCTCATCCTCCCAATTTACTCAGGAGATCTTGTCTTTTTCTACTTCCCATGTAGATTAGATCTATGTAAGTCTCTCTTAGTGTCCTCATTGTTGTCTAAGTTCTCTGGGATTGTGGTTTATAGGCTGGTTTAGTAACCCCCATCTCTAGTACTGCCTCTTTCCCTCACTCTTCTCTGCCTCAGACCCCTGCTTAAATCTGAACTATGTGCTATCCTTTGTCTTAGAATAATAAACTCAGTAACCTTGCTTCATACATACTCTCTTGAAATTATTTTCTGTGATGTAGTGAAACATCCAGCTTTACTTGACTTCAAGCCTCTCAGGAGCAGGCCGGGAGGCTCCCAATGGTGGGGCTGATCTGTGTCTCACCACTGTGGCTGACAAGACCAGAGATTTTGAATTTGGTAAGTGAAATTCTCTTCCAAGTATTAACATGCTTCAGATAAAGATAAACTTCTAAGGCTATATGTGGTGCCCCCTACATAGAACTTTACCACTAATGCAGGGATGGGAGCAATCATGTCATCTATCACCCCCAGGGAGCTTCCTCATGCCGGTAATAAAAAGAACAGCAAACACTCCCTGAGTTCTTGCCCTGTGTCACACATTAAAATTATCTCTTATAAATTAACTCATTTAAGGTTTATAACAACTCTTTGAAGAAGTATGGCTATGATTACCAACACTTTATGGATGGAGACATGGAAACATAGCTGGAACAGATTCAGCGAAGCATACTGTCTAAATACAAATGGGAGAGCTGAGAAATCCTTGTGTTCATCAATATTTTAGAGAAGATTATTTTAATCAAGGTAGAGGCTGCTTTCTGCCTGGAGATGGAACAATATATAGAAAGCTTGTGCATTTATGGAAAAGGGAAGACTAGAGGTAATGGTACAGAAGTTGAAAATTATTATAAAAGAAAGTAGGGAAGTCCAAGATAACTTTTCTTTTCCAGCATGACTTTACTAAAATATTATCAAATTACACATTTTACGTGGGAGGATTGTGTAGTAGATAAATCTCACTGAAGCTATTAAAATCAAACAGAAAGGAAACACCAAGCAAACACATCTGAGAAGAAAATTTAAACAGGGCTGTGGACTAGTAAAGAAGAAAATTAAACAGGGAAGCAATTGTGAGAGCAACAGCTGTACCCGGAAACCAACTGTCAGGAAAAATAACCTCAGGCTTCGCAGAGGGACTTTAGGACTTGGAGAGAGTTGCAGAAGCCTAGGCAGCTGCTTTAATTGGCAATCCCCACTCCTGCACTCCATCCTCACAAATACCCCACCCTCAGAAGTTATACTTTAAGTATAATTAGAGGGAAAGGCACAGTATTTGATGGTGCTGTCTGGCATAAAGTAAGTGCTAAGTAAATGTCACCCATCATTGTCATTTCCAGTCAGATTATTAAAACGGTTTTTTACTCAATCTTCTATATCAAGTCTCTCTCCTGCCAGTCCATCATCTCACCGGCATCTTGATATACCTGACCTCACAGGGCTCCTTGCTGTAGCTGGCCTGGACAAACCTTGCCTCGACAGTTAAGGAAATCTGCTGAAATGCTTGGGGACACGGCTCTGCACAGTTCAGGAGGTTTACATACACTTGAGTTGCCTGGCAACAAATAGCATTTTTAATGAAAGAAAGGTCTGACGATGTTGAATTTTACCTGAACTTTATGATTCTGGACCACAGGGCCAATTGGTAAGTCTTTCCAGGTCCTGGAGACGATAGAGTACTTACCTAGCAGGTGCAAGATCCTGGGTTCAATGCCCAGAATGGCAAGAAAGCAAAGCAACACAACCAACCAAATAAAAGCATGAAAATCCTCTCATACCTTTTGTTTTCTAGGAGTCTCCTTACTGCAAATAACTAACTTTACCCATGTTATTTGTGTATTACAACCATATTTACCCATAATGAAGCCAGGCACATTTGCTGCTTTCTAAATTATTACCCAAATTGTTTGTACACTCTGACCCCTGGCAAACTGGTACAGTGTGCCTGTTATCTGAACTTGATAAAATAAAGTAAGCTTCTCTCCTTTCCCCAGGATCTTTAACCCTGACCCACCATCAGCCTGAAGCAGCACACAGTCATTTCTTATTGACTCATTTTTTTCCCAGGTGAAAAACATTCATAATCAGTTGCCATGCCCTTTCATCCCTCTTCCCTACTCCCAGTTCTTTGTCACTTTATTCATTTCTCCCTCTATTAAAAAAGAGCAAGTAGATAAGTTTAATGGGCATGATGTAACCCCAGAAGCACTCAAGAGGTAGAGGCAGGGATCTCTGAGTTCAAGGTTCTCCTGGTCTACATGGTAAGCTCTAAGCTAGTTAGGGTTACATACATAGTGGAACCTGTGTCAAAAAAAAAAAACCCAAAAAAACAAACCTACAACTACAAATGAATAAATAAATTTAAATAAATACTGAATTGGAATGTATTTTTCCATCTGACCTTTTAAACACAGATTTCCTGGTCAGAGGTCATCACGACCCTTTTTCTGCGCTTTATTCTAGGTTTTTTATTTTGTGTGTGGTACATATCAGTGTATCTATTTATGCATTTTATATTTTTATACGTGTGTATATGTTCGTGTGTGTGTGTGTGTGTGTGTGTGTGTGTGTGTGTGTGTGCAGGTATACTGGCATGTGTGTGGAAACCAGAGGTCAGTGTCTGATCTGTTATCCTCATTCACTCTCCATGTTATTTTTTGAGACAAGGGTTCTCATTAAAGCTGGAGTTCTTAGACTCAGCTAGAGTGACTGGCCAGCAAGCCAAAGGATTTGTGTATTCAGTTCCCCAGCAGTGAGATGACAGGTGTAGGTGCTGGCTGGTTTTATGTCATTTTGACACAAGCCATAGTCATATGAGAGGAAGAAACCTCCATTGAGAAAAATGCCTCCATAAGATCCAACTGTAAGGCATTTTCTTAATCAGTAATTGACGGATGAGGGCCCAGCCCATGGTGGGTGGTGTTATCCCTGAGCTGGTAGAAGCTAAGGACAGCAAGCTAGTAAGCAGCATTCCTCCATGGGCTCTGTATCAGCTCCTGCCTCCAGGATCCTGCCCAGCTTGAGGTCCTGCCCTGGCTTCCCTCAGTGACCAACTGTAAGCTAGAAGTGTAAATGAAACAAACCCTTTTCTCCCCAAGCTGCTTTTGTCAGGGTGTTTCATCACAGCAATAGAAACCCTAGCTAAGACACCAGGCTTTTCACATTGAGCACCAAGGATCTGAACTCAGGTCCTTATACTTGCATGACAAACACTTTATTGGTTGAGCCATTTCCCCATCCCCTATACCCATACTGTTTATTTGGTAGATTTAATAAAGTTTATGGGGGCAGTATATTTTAGGGTACAGCTCATTCTTTATGGTTTCTTATCAAATTTTCTACATTGCCTAATTTTCCCTAATTTTTTACTTGAGTGTGTGTAGAAGAGAGCTACTTCATTTGCTGGGGATGTGTCATGGGCAGAGGAAAGCCTCTTCTTGTCTGCCTGTTTTGATGGTTTTTCAACCGTATCTAGATGGTTCCAGTGGAAGGCTAAAAAAAAAAAAAAAAAAAAAAAAAAAAACCAATGGAAAGCTGGACAATGGTGGCGCACGCCTTTAATAGCACTTAGGAAGCCAGGGCAGGAGGATCTCTGTGCTTAAGGCCAGCCTGATCTACAGAGTGAGTTCCATGACAACCAGGTCTACACATACACAAACACAAACACACACACACACACACACCCTGTCTTGAAACACCAAAAGAACAAAAAACAAAGACCGAATGTTAAAAGTTAAAACAGCAGCCGAAATGTAAGATGTCCTCTTCCTTACAGATGGCTTCAAAATAGCACAGGACTGCAGCCACATAGGACACTTTAATGCATCATTTACATGGCTTTCTTTGACAAGTTTCTTTCTTTGTCAGAAGACCTCCTAGGATTTGCATTCTAGAATAAACAGATTTAAATTAGGGAATATGTGCCTCTGTCACATTAGCATGCTATGATCACAGCAGTGTCACAGTGCACATACATGTCCACAGACCTGACTTCGAACCCTGGGAATTGTTCTGGGGAAGACATAGTCTGGGGTTTAGTTTTTCAGAAGTGAAAATGGGGTAAAGGAAGAGGCCTTCTGGTGGCATGTGAGTGCCATCCTACCAGGTGGATAATTTTTTAACATAATTTCTTTTTTGATTCTTGGGGAAATTCACAACATACACCCTAATTACATTCACCTTTCAGTCCCCCCACATCCTCTCACCTCCTCAGTTCCCCCCAAAGAAAAATTTAAAAACATCAAAACAAAGCAAGAAAACAAATGAACAGAAAGAAGAACAAAACAAAAAAACTTCACTTCTCTAGAGATCTTTCCCACCTCTCCCACACCTCTTCCTTCATCCTGGTGGCATTGGGGGCCTCAGTGTGTCACCTAGTACACCTTTTGCCAGTCAGCTTTACTAGTAAATGTTCATTGCAGTGAGTCATTAGTGTGGTTCAAGGCTTCTGGTTGCTGGTACACCATCATCACTGGATCCTCACTGAAACCCTGCTCGGATATCCTGCAGCTGCCTGAATCTCAGATCCTAGAGCTCCAGCAGGTCCTAGATGGGGTAGATGTTAGGGTAGGTCAACTCAAAGCCTGGGTGGTAGCTGAGCTGGTCAGTCCAGGCCACTAGGACTGCCTGCCTCAGGTGAGGGGGCAGAGCCAGCTCCCCTGCACTGGTGCCATCGGGTCAGTTCTCCCTCGCTTGTGGTGGAAGGTGGGGCCAATCCTCCCAAGTGCATGAGCCAGCTCTCTTACAGCAGTGTTCAGGGAGAGGCAGAGCTGGTTTTCCCAGGGCAGTGAAGGGCATGGCTGGCTCAACATGACCCTTTGATTTCATCACACATGGTTCCTATGGCCACCTGAAGTGACACAGGCCACAGATACTAACAGACACCAGTTGCAGCTGAACCACAGACCTAGACATGGCCCTTGGCAGAGCTTGGACCCAGATGATATCCTGGCTCAGGGTGGAAGCCCTGGCCACTCAGATCAGGATGTCTGGTGGTGGCATGAACCCCAGACACCAACAAGACCACAGGTTTCAGCCCGAACCTCAAACTTACACGTGACCTATGGCAGCAACATAGGCATTGGACTTCAACACAGACCCCCATTGTGATGTCATCATTGCCCCATGTGACAGTGCAGGCCACTGAGATGTCATGGCCATAGTGGCAACATGGCCCCAGACCTGTGGATCATTTTTATTGCTAGAGATGCCACTGCCATTTCCTTGGATAATCACTCGCATCTCAGCTCTCAGACTTTAGTTCTTAGTGTGTGAAAGTCTTAGAATTAGACTTTGTAACGTTAGAGAGGGAAAGTCCTATTTGTGCCCATGCCCACAGGGGAAGCCCAGAATCACTTTTCCAGTATTTAGAAAATCTGAACTAGTCAGTCCTCAAAATATCCTTAACACTTGGAAATGGAGAGGGATCTAGAAGCCCTTTAACACACAGTTTCCAGCTGTTATTCCCAGAAGCTACTAAATGCCTAACACTCCTTCCATCACCTCCCTGATGCTCTGCTGTCCAGCCTGTGAGCAGCTGAGGACTGTCCCACGTGGGATAGCCCTGTGGAAGGTCGTGTGAAAAGGTGAGTGAGTCCCACGGGATCAGACCTCTCTACTCATTAAATCTGTAAGAATTCAAGGTCCGCTCCTCTTAATAAGCTTTAACGTTATTTCTGTACTGGTGTCTTTTCTTAGATTTTTTTTCCCAAGGAACATGACAGGTCAGACAGCCCAGTTTCACTGTTGTGCTTATTATTGTTTTCCCCTCTCCCTCTCCCTTGGTTAATCCTGTCTGTAAACAGCCTCTGAGATATACCCACAGGTGCCCTTTACTAACCTCCTTGAACTTTACCAGTTCAACTGACAAAATTAACTAATGCAGGAGGTTGATGCTTCCTTCCTCCTTGAGAATCATAGTCACTTAGACCATAGTCTGTATTCTAATAACTCCAAGATATTAAGGTATTGCTGACATTTTACATAAATCTCTATATAAAACTTTTACAAATATAAAGCTAAACCAAATTATATTGATTTCTAATCATTCTAAATTAAAACTAAATCATAATATTAAAGGTCTTTATAATATACTCTGGATATATTTATTGACTCATTACTGTTTCTTCAGCTATTTAAATTGTGAGTGTATTTCAAGTTTAATTTCACTTAAAATGCATGATAATTTTTGTTATGGATGGACAGAATTCTCTCTCAAATTCATAAGTTGAAGTACTAACCCTCAGCACCTCAGAATATGATTGATTCATGTGGGTCTCCCAAATCCAGTGGGAACATAGTCATCTGCGCATGTGGAGAGAGGTCTTTGAAGAAACCAAAGTGACCAATATCTAAAGCCCAATATCTAGCCTCCATCTTTGAAAGCTAATACATTTTTGTTGCTGATTCACCTAGCACGGTGTTTTGTTATGACCAACCAGTGACCTAGGACACCTTTAAAATTTGCTTGTCATACTTGCATAGGAACATGACCAATTTTCTTAATTGTTTCATTTTAGCGTGTGAGCTGTCAAAGTACACAAATAGCCTATTTTTTATTTGAAACTATGCCCTTCATATACAATACCATGAATTACCTTTAGGTCGCATTTCCCTCTTGTTACTGGACTGTGGAAGGTGAAAGAAGTGGTGTTGAGATTAAGAGAAGTCTTTTCCTGCCCTTATTTTCCCAACCGTTCAAGCAAACAATGCAGATTGTTTATTTCTACTCACTGAAAAACAATTCCTGAATGAGAAGACAGAAGGGGCTGCTCATGAAAGTACTGGCTTGGGTCGCTACAAAATCTTTCAAGTCCCTCTGCATCCTGAGGTCATTTTCCCTCTTGGTAGTGCTGCTCTTCTCGTAATTGCTTCCTTCTTTGACCTTTTCCTCTGAATTTGGAGTTAGACTCCTCCATACCTCCCCTTCAAGGCTCTAGTTTTTTTTTTTTCCTGTTTATCCAGTACACATGAAAATGTTATAAAATAACCCTCAAATAGAATGTGAAAGGAATGAGATTTTTAGTTAGAAAAGTAGAACATCAGTTAGTGATAAGAGGCTTTTAGCCTCAGGTCTCTAATTATTTTTCTGGGCTCCATCACATGTGCATGTGTGTGCTGGCAAAGAAATCCAGGCTCTGTTTCTGGAATCCCCATGTACAATATCTTATCTTAAGAAGAAATTATATAAAATATATGAACACGGAAGAAAGTATTTAGTTTTTGCCAAAACTAGTCAGAGCCATTCTTGGGGAGTCTCAGCCTTTCTCACAGGACTGCTACAGTTTACAGAATGGATGAAACCAAAGCTAGAAACATGCCTGTGTAGCTGTGGGATCTTTATTTGACCTAGGAAACAGGTCTTTTTCCCATATCCAGGAGTCAAATATTCTAGGGGTGGACCATTCAGAAGGTTTTTTAAAGTCTTCATAATATGACTTAAGCTTCTGCTAGGTGATTGGTTGTTGTGGAATATTAGTTTAACTATGTAAAGATGTGTTGCATTTGTTTAACTATGAAAAGATGTGTTGCTATTTTGCCTTGTCTGCCTAAGGCACCTGATTGGTTTAAAAAAGCTGAGCAGCCAATAGCTAGGCAGAAGAAGGATAAGTGGCACTGGCAGGCAGAGAGAAAGGGGAGCCAGCTAGCCAGCCAGGGGACAGCCAGCCAGACATGGAGGAAGCTGGAAAACAGGACATACAGAATAAAAGGTAAAAAGATGAATAGATGAATAGAAACAGGCTATTTTAAGTTATAAGAGCTCGTGGGACATAAGATGAGGCTGAGCATTCATAACTAATAAGTTTCTATGTCATGGTTTGGGTGCTGACGGTCTAAGAAAGACAATTGTTTTTAAAAAGTGGGACAGATCCTACTCTCACTGTTTTCACTGGCTTTTGTGAACCTATTCCTCGTACTGGGTTGTCTCACCCACCCTCCACATGAAGGGAGGAGCTTAGTCTTACTTCAACTTGATATGCCATGTGTTGTTGATAACAATGGGAAGCCTGCTCCTTTCTGAACAGAAACAGGAGGAATAGATTTGGCGGAGGGAGGAGAGAGGAGAAACTGGTTGAAATATAAAATAAATGAATAAATTTAATAAAAAATGAGACTGGGTTGTATGTTATCGAGAAGCAGAGACTTGTGTGGTTGGGCATCTTGACATATCTTATCATAAAGAGAGCAAACTAATCTGGGGAAAAAGTTGTAATTGGTAAAGAGAGGAAAATCATTAATTGATTTTTTTTTAAGGAGAGAAGAGGTTTTAGTATATCATACATTGCAAACTTTTTCTCTTGTATTTGCTTGTAGTTAGACAAATTTGCAGAGTGGTTTTGTTATCCTCACATTCTGTTTCAAAAAGACCTTGGCTGATGTTGATATTTTATGAAATTCTTTATTTCCACCAGAGAATAACTCAGCCTTGCTAGGAAAAGCATTAGGAAAGCTTTCAAGAAATGTCAGGCCAATTTTTGATTGTTTGGGGCTGCTTTTTTCTCACACATTTTATAGCTAGAACAATAACAGAAAACAAACAATGCAATTTTAAAATGGGGCACGGAACTAAGCAGAGTTCTCAGAAAATGAAATACCAATGACCGAGAAACATTTAAAAATGTTCAGCACCTTTAAAAACACACAGAAATGTCCAATATCTTTAGAAACACTTAAAGATGTTCAACATCTTTGGGCATCAGAAAAAATGCAAAATATAACTACATTGGCATTTCATCTTACTTCAGAAAGAATGGCTAAGATCCAACAAAATGACTATAAATGGGGAGCACTCATTTACTTCTTGTGGGAGTATGAACTGATGGAGCCACCATGTAAATCAGTGTGGAGGTTACTCATAAGTCTAAAAATGGGTCTACCACATAATCCGGCTATGCCCTTCTTGGGTATATACCCAGAGGACTCCATTACTCTAGAGACACCTGCTCATTCATGTTTATTGCTGCTCTATTCATAATTGTCAGGAAATGGTAACAACCTATATATCCATCAACTGATGAATGGATACCAAAAATGTGGTACATTTACACAATAGAGAATTATTCAGCCATTAAGAAAAGCAAAATTATGAAATATTCAAGTAAATATATGGAGTTGAAGACAATCATTCTGAGTGAGGTGACCCACACACATAAGACAAACTTTGCATATTTTGTTATTTATGGAAGTTACTTTTGAATCTTCAGATATGTATGTCTCATTTGCAATACCCATATAGAGGAAATTAGGAAGAGGCTCTGGACCTTTTCAGGGAGGTGAGCTAGAACTCTGTGGCATAAAGGCCTAAAGGGGAATAATGGAACAGGAAGGGTTAAATTGGGGTGGGATGGGAGGGCAGGGTAGACAAGGTAATATAGGGAGGGATGAATAACGCTATAGATTTTCCCAAAAAGTCATGTGGAAAGTTACTACTGCAGAACGTTACTAAAATATATGTATACACACATATAAAAAGACTTAAAATGGAGTGACTCTATAATGTATCATGATGTCCCTACAGGCTAAAAAAATAAAATTGTCAGTCCCAAGAATGGGTTACTTCTTTTGGAACTGTTAGACCCATAAACAGTGCAGGCTATTGCTGATGCTATTTAGTTACCTTGCAGAACTTTATGGTAAGACCATGTTGCTGAAGACACCACATACCTACCTGAGTTGCAGAACATGAAAAAATCAAGCTAGTACTGACCTGGAAGCTTCATCACTATTGCATAGCTTTCATAGTGCTGGAAGGTGCTATTCATGCTGCTGAAAGAGAAGAATAATCATCAGTCTTACCCAGATGGGAACCCGGTGAGCCACAATAACAACTGGCAAGTCATACCTACCCACTGACAAGAGTGGCATGAGCATCGTGGAACCACTTTCTGATTGAATTTAAGCCCTGCTCTACAAGATGAAACCCATACCCAATGCCATTATTGTGATAAGAACTTGTGTCTAGGCATACCCTAGTCCCTAGGAGAGAAATTTCTACTATTATTCTGCCAAATGAACATAGTATTAAACCAACTATGAATGACTCATTAAATTTATAGATTAATACATCTCTTAGCAGAGAAGCTTCTGTTTACAATAAATGGTGTTTAACGAAGAGACCTACAAGTGTTCAAGGTGCAGAGAATAAGAGACTAGAATGTCCAACCATAAACGGGACATCTATATTACACCCCTCTTCCCAAGGCTTGGGGATCATTGTGAAAGGTGGGGAGGAATAAATGTAAAGGCCTGAGGTAGTGGGTAACTACACAAAAATAATATCTCTTGATATATATCAGGGCAGCTGCACATATGAACTCACAGTGGTTATTAGAGCGTGCCCAAGACCCGTGTAAGCTTAAGTTATATCAAATCCCATCAAAGAAAGCTGAGCTGGGTATGAAATCTCACTCTTACCAGAGGAGCTATTGACAATTCAAAGCAAATGGGATAAGGAACATTAGTTTACTCTTAGACTGTAAACCCTGGTAAGCTGACCACATCCGTGGGAAATGGCACATCCAAGAATATATGGGTAACTCAAATTCAACTTGATGGGTTAAAAATAAACAGAAGAGTATACAAAGTTAGGAAGTGTGCTGGCTAGTTTTATGTCAATTTGACACAAGCTTGGCTCATTTTAGAAGAGGAAGCCTCAGTTGAGAAAATTGCCTCACAAAATAAACTAGTGGGCAAGCCTGTGGTACAGTTTTCTTGATTGCTGTTCAGTATGTGGGGGCCCACCTCACTGTGAGCAATGGCATCTATGGACTGGTTGGTGCAAGAAAACCCAGGCTGAGCAAGCCATTAAGCAGCACACCTCCATGACTTCCTTTTTAGTTTCTGCCTTCAGGTTCCTGCCCTCCTTGATTGAGTTCCTTCTCTGATTTCCTTCATCCCCACATTATTTTTGATCATGGTGTTTTATCACAGCAACAGAAACCAAAGACAGGTAACAAGATAACAGGAGCTGGATATGGGAGGAATGGGACATAGGGTAAATAGGATCAAAACATGCTGTATAACATTCTCAAAGAACCAATAACAATTTTTAAAAAGAATATAGTGCAACAAATCAATCCAAATGCTAGAATATTAAAAATAACTTTATATTTACTATATGTTGACCCTTGTTTATCCTTTTGCCTCATTCCAAGAGCTCACCTCCTAAATTTTCTTATTATTGTCACCTCGTTTTTTGTTTTATAAATTTCATATACAAACATAACATTTTTATATTATCTTCTTTGGGGGAATGGTGTTTTGAGACAGGATTTCTCTGTAGCTTTGGAGCTTGTCCTGTAACTAGCTCTTGTAGATCAGGCTGGCCTTGAACTCACAGAGATCTGCCTGCCTCTGCCTCTGCCTCCCGAGTGCTGGGATTAAAGGCGAGTGCTGGGATTAAAGGCATGCACCACCACCACCGGCTATATGTTATAATCTTGCATGGTTTTGAATTTAGTTAGCAAAATAATGTTATATATGGATTTTTCTCAAACTTGGTTTTCTTACACACCGTTATCTTACTATGATCAATCTGTGTTGTAATATATACTTCTAGTAGCTTCTTTTATATTGTTGTATTTTTGGAATGTGCCAACATTGTGTTTAACAATTCTTGTGTTTTGGGTATTTTTCTTTGACTGTTGTTGTTTTTGCAAATAGTGCTTATATGTACTTTCAAAAACATTGTTTTTTTTTTATATCTTCAAAACAGTTTTGGAATGTATAGCTACAAGAATTTCTAGTTCATGTTCAAATATGGGCAATGCCAGTTTTTTTCAGGGGGGCATTTAAATGTATAATCCCAGCAGCAATGTGTAAGAGAGCCCAATGACCCACACATTCTGCCCTATTTTGTCATGTATTACTTTTCTTACATGTATTTCATCTTTTTAACTATGATATTCTCTTCTTTAATTTCTAAGCAGAGATTCATTTCACATGTTATATTGGCCTTATGTTTTTCCTATTCTATAAAATACATGTTTGTTATTTTATCCATTTATCTATTGCACTATTTATCCTTTGCTGTTGATCTGTAGTTTATATATTATTCATGGAAATACTTTATTGATTAGATATGGTAGCTATCTGCTTTCATCTTGAAGCTTGTCTCCATTTATTTTAAGTTTTTTTAATAGAAGTTTTTATTTTATATTAACTTTACCTGTATTTTGTGGATAGAGCTTTGATGTGCTTTAGAGAAATATTTTGGTATGCCAGGGTCTAAAAGATGTTGCTCATATTTTCACCTTAAAATTTAAAAGACTTTGTTTTATATCTAACATCTTTATCTGGAGTAGACTTTCATTTTAAAATTAGATTCAACCATTTTTTTCTATCTCTATTTGCTAAATGGCCCCATATTTCCCCAGTGTTCTTCAGTATTTTCTGTTTTATATATCTAAAACTCCATCTGTGCATGTCTTTCCTCCAGGGATGTCTTCTGTGTTCCTTGATCAATTTTCTACTCTTCTCATTTTTTATCTGTAGAATCTTTTCATACATTTCCCCTATTGGGGAAGGAGAAACAATCTACTTGGTTACAGATACACGACATCATACTCAGCTTCCACAAATTTTTTAAATTAAGCATTTTATTACACAAAGTTTCAAACATACAAAGGCAAAGAAAATGTAACACTCACCCTTATACTTGTTACAAACTTGTTTTCAATAATTAGATATTGGTGAATGTCATTTTGTCTATAGTTCCACCCAACCCCTCTTTGTCTTCTAGAGAATTTTTAAGTAAATTCCAAGCATCATCTCTCTGATCCTTAAATACTGAGCATGTGGCTGGGCAGTGGTGGTGCATGCCTTTAATTCCAGCACTCGGGAGGCAGAGACAGGGGGATCTTTATGAGTCTGAGGCCAACGTGGTCTACAGAGCAAGTTCTAGGACAGTCAGGGCTACAAAACTACACAGAGAACCCCTATCTCAAAAAAAATATTGAGCATATGTCTCTAAAACAGTAGTTCTCAACCTTTCTAATCCTGTGACCCTTTAATACAGTGTCTCATGTTGTGGTGATCCCCAACTATTTTATTGCTACTTCATAACTATAATTTTGCTACTTTTACGAATTGTAATGTAACAATGTAAATATTTGATATGCAGGGTATCTGATATGCAACCCCTGTGAAAGGATCATTTGACTCCCAAAAGGGTGGCGACCAATAGGTTGAGAACAATGCTCTAAAAGAAAGGCGATTTTGGTGGTGATGGTGGTGGCACATGCCTTTAATCCCACTACTCAGGGGGCAGGGTGAATCTTTGAGTTCAAGGCCAGTCTGACCTACAGGTCAAGTTCTAGGACAGCTAGGGAAACACAGAAAGAAAAACCTGCCTCAAAAAAAAGAAAGAAAGAAAAAGAAAAAAAGGGATTTTAAGAAAACACATTCTTTTATCATTGTCTAACAGCCTTATTACATAATGTTTCCTCAAATACCTACCTAAAAGTCAGTTATTCACTTATAATATTCTTTGAGAGCCTGAAGATATAGCCTAATGGTTTTAATAAAATTTTTTTTGCAGAGGACCTGAATTTGATTTTCAGCACCCATGCTGCATGGCTCATAACCACCTGTAACTTCAGCTCTATGATGAAGTCAGAATCCAAATAATGCCTATGCTTTGTTTTTGTTGATATTGCTCCTAATCCTCCTTTAGTCTAGGTTCTCCTGAGGCTTTATAGCCAGTAAGAAAATCAGAAGCTCAATTTTAAAATGGGAAAAAGTATATGAACTGACATCTCACCAAAATGTACATATGCCAAATAGGCATTTAAAAGTGATATTCGACGTCATACAGCTAGCTTAAGCCCCAAAATAACCACACGGAAATTGTATTAATTAAATTACTGCCTCGCCCATTAGTTTTAGCCTCTTATTGGCTAACTCTTACATCATGATTTAACCCATTTTTAATAATCTGTATAGCACCACGAGGTCGTGGCTTACCGGGAAAGATCCTAACCAGCTTCAGTCTCAGACAGGAGTTTCATGGCTTCTGCCACACTGCCTTCTTCCCAGCATTCCATTCTGTCTACTCCGCCTACCTGATTTCTGCCCTATCAAAAGGCCAAGGCAGTTTTCTTTATTCACCAATGAAAGCAACACAAATACAGAAGAACCTCCTACACCAATATCTGAGAATTACAAATTAAA
Source organism: Ondatra zibethicus (assembly GCA_004026605.1). Taxonomy (NCBI): domain Eukaryota; kingdom Metazoa; phylum Chordata; class Mammalia; order Rodentia; family Cricetidae; genus Ondatra; species Ondatra zibethicus. The sequence goes on along the minus strand of PVIU01014960.1, from coordinate 12,564 downwards.
ATAATGTCCAAAGCAATATAAATGCATCACATATATGTATATATACATTCAATTTATCCATTCACCTACTTAAGGACATCTTGTTTGTATCTAAGTTTTGACAATTGTATATTAAATAAATTGCAAGAACCATTTATGAGCAGGTTTTGTGTGGACATATTTTTATTTTTTCACTACCAGAAGTTGAGTGCATAGATGTACATTTTCAATTCATTTGAGTAAATATAGTATAATTACCATATCATGTGAGAAAATTAGGTTTAGATCTACAGAAACCTGCTACTCTTCCAAAGTGTTTATCATTTTACATCCCACCAGCAATGAATGAGAGTTTTCATTTCCTCACATCCCTGCTAGCATTTAGTATTGTTCTGAATTGTAGCTATTCTAAGAGGTATGTCTGTACTGTATACTCGAGGCTACTTCTCACCAGTTTTTCTGTATATACGGGTAAATATTTATAATGTAGTTATAAATAATTATTCATGGGCTGGAGAGATGACTCAGTGGTTAAGAGCATTGTCTGCTCTTCCAAAGGTCCCGAGTTCAATTCCCAGCAACCACATGGTGGTGCACAACCATCTGTAATGAGGTCTGGTGCCCTCTTCTGGCCTGCAGGCATACACGCAGACAGAATATTATATACATAATAAAAATATTAAAAAATAAATAAATAATTATTCATATTTACTGAAAGCCTTTTCCAATACAAAAATGAGTCATATGAGTACATCTCAATCAACATTATTTAAAAAGATGTGATTATAATTGTCATAGAATAACCAGATATGAGTGGGAATAGACACTTAGCAGCCATGAATTCTACTGATATAAGTAAATATACATCCCACACTCATGCTTAATGACTGTAGTATTCCGGAATCTAGAACTATCATGATTATTCAAGCAATTTGCTGCTGTGAACATATACACATTTGATTTTTGCAGTACTGTAACACACCTGTGTATATCCATCCTACTGCATTTGTTTAATGATTTCCTTAGGATTCATTCTTTTTTGAGAAAGTGCTGGGTCAGAGTAGAGTATGGATGATGCATTTTATAGATACTGCTACATTTGTCACAAGAAAAATTGTGCCAGAATGTATTCCCTCAAGTAATTTACCAGAGAACATTTTCCCCAAGCCTCATCACAAATTATTTTTCACATACATGAAAATTGATATTTAATCACTGTTTAAATTTTTATTTAAAAGCAATATTGGGAACTGGAGCTATATCTTAGTGGTAAAACTTTTGTTTAGCATTTACAAGGTCCTGAGCTTAATCTCCTATACCACAAAAATGGAAGAGCTATATTTAAAATGATAGTACACTTATGTGTCCTCAAAAGCTCAATGACATTGAATAAAATAGTCTCCTCTTTGATTATGATTTTTCTTGTTGATATTCATGAAATTCAATTTTTCAGATAATAATTATTCATTGAGATTCTGTGTTTGTTAACCTGTTGTCCTAGTTTCATTTCTGTTGGGAATAATAGGACACAGGTGCTATGAATGGAGAAATGGAAAAAACAAGGGCAGGGAGAGACATATCTAGGGAGGCTGTAGAGAGGGCAGCACAAGTAGAGAGGGAAGTGGGGTGAATAATACTGAAAATATTTATAAAAGCCACAGGAATCATATTTTGTGTCTACTTAAAATTACACACATATATTTAATTGAAGTTATGCCACTTGAGGTGACAGTGTTCCCCCAAGAGCTATAGACTGTCTAACAAAAACTCTACTTCCAGGCATAGGAAACTTGACTTGTTGATCAGGGGAGTCAAAGAAACACACCCCTCCCCCCCGAAAAAATTAAAGGCTATACCCATTGCCCTTGGTAGCCTCCTAGAAATAAAAAGTAAAGAATCTAATGGGGTTGGGACAGACCCGAAGCCTTTTCTCTGAAGACTAGCTTTCATAGTACTGAAAGGAATTATTCAAGCTGCTGAAGGAGAGAGGCAATCAGTAGTAGTACCTATCCGTAATGCCTGTGAACTAGAAAAATGACCAGAACGACAAGATATCCTGAAAGTTACAATTGTGGTACTTATATCCTAGGGGTAACCAACAACCATGTGATTGTACTTAAGGCCCAGCCAGTAGAAGGGAATTCATACATGGTATTGTAAACCTAGACCACTACACTTGGTTGATGAGGCCAAGAGAACTGTCTACTGCCACTTCACTAAGCCAGTATAATATACACAACTGCATTCTAAATACTTATCTGCTTACACACAAGTAAATGCAGCTCTTACCCATCACCTTTTTGCAGCAGATGAAGATCATTAGAGAAATTTACATCTAGTCAAAATGCAGAGAACAACTAACTATATGGCGCTCATCTCAAGTTGATACATCTACAACACAACCCCTTCACCTGCTCAGGGAGCATCACAGATGAGGGTTCAGAAAGATTTTAAGAGCCAGAAATCAGGACAAGATGTCTGCTATGAGATCGTGTCTTTTATATATGGCAGGGAAGCTTCACCCAGGAAATGTTAGCAATATGGTTGCCTAAACACAACCTAAAAAATGACAACACCAGTTGCCATGTTAATGTTGCTGAGGAAATTCACTTATAGCTTCTTGCATATAAGAACTACAGGAAATTGATGGGAGAGGGAAACTCAGTCTTCTCCAGGGATGAGCCCCCTGATAGGTTACCAAATCCTAAGAGGTCAGCCCTAAACACATGTGAGAGCAACACTAAAGTATTTCAGCATATTGTAGGTATAAGCTTGTGTACATATGTGTATATATGTGTGTAGGCAGAGACTGTACGTTCATTTCCTGGATGCTCAGACCCAAATAATCACACAGAAAGTGTATTAGTTACAACACTGTTTGGTCAATAACTCTAGCATATTCCTTGCTAGCTCTTAAATTAACCCATTTCTATCAATCTGTGTATTACCATAAGGCTGCGGCCTACTGGTAAGGTTCCTAAGGTTTCTGTGTGTCCTTCTCCTTTGGCAGATACATGGCATCTCTTTTACTCTGCCTATTCTCTCTCTCTACCTCTGTTCAGATTTTCTGCCTGACTTTACTCTGCTAAGCCATTGGCCAAAACAGGTTCTTTATTAACCAATGCTAATAAAACATATTCATAGCATGCAGAGGGGAATTCCATGTCATCTCCCCTTTTCTGTCTAAATAAAAAGGAAGGCTTTAACTTTAGCACAGTAAAATTACATATACAGATCAGGTTAAAGCAAGAATTACAGTTACAATATTTAGTCTATTGTATCTGGCAAAATTAAGGAGAATATGCTATCATCTATTTTACCTTTATGAGTCTATAGTTTTATATCTAATTTATATTTTATCATAACAAAGGAAAACTGTAACTATAATTATGTGTCTTCAACTCTTCAAAGACCCCAGAAGAATATAATATTACCTAAGTAAACAGGAAGTGCATTGTAAGCAACTTCCAAAACTTTAGAATTGACAGAGACATCTTGTTGTTGGGGCATCCATCTTCAGCATACAGGCCCATAGTATCTGGCAGACTTTTCAATAAAGCAGGAAATTTGTTCTACCTTTTTCAAAGGCAAAGTTCATCAGTTGCATTCTTTCGTGTCTGCAGAATGTCTGGCAATTTTTTTCTGTGAAACCGGAACCTTGAAGGACCATCTCCTCTTTTGGAAAGTTCAGCAGTCACTTTTCTTTGGGTCCTGCATGTCCAGTTCATATAGCATACCATCAAGCAGTCTAGGCAAGAGCAGTTTCTTGCCCAAATGGCTAGCTTTATCACATTGAAGGCAAATTCCATAACAAGTTTCATCAATGTCCATCAACCTCTCTGAAGTAATTGGTGCTGCCAGAAGCAGAAATGTCTCACTGTCAAGAAAAGTCTAAGTTCTTAAAACATTTTAAATGCCATATTTTATAAATCTTTGAAAGGTTTGAAGAATACTTATCCATCTGAAATATATCTTTGTAATTCTAGAAAACCTAACATGACTACAGTTTGAGTATTATAGATGAATATTTATTACTCCATATTTCTTAATTATATAGTACATTTTTAATAAGCTGCACAAACACAATACCCTAAACAAGAGCAGAAATACATATACACAGTGTGACAAATTGACCTTAAATTTGTATCAATAGACCAAATTCCATACCAATGTAAAATATTCATTTCTATATCATATGTTTCTTTAAAAAAAAAGAGATTGACTGTGACCATTAATGATTTCTGCCTAACCCTTTTAAATGAAAATAAACATTTATAAACAATCATTTTGGGAATTTGGGTATAGTTTACTCCAAACTGCTTCCTGTGGGTGAAGTATTTTTAGGGTTCACAGAGAATTTTCTGGGTGTCTTGTTTCATCAAACCACAATTGCCTGGAAGGAATCCACAGGTTCCCATCCTCCGTGGAAACAAAAGCAGAACTGCTTTTCTAAAGTAACATATCCTTAGACTCAAATTTTGGAGTTAAGATACCTTTAAATATATATGTTGGTTTAGCTCAGCAGCCTTCAGAATTAAATGTCTCTCTGCAATCAAAAAAATTCATAGAAAACACAATAATATACGTAATCCAGACTGTGTATGTTCTATCTTTATGTGATTTATTTGTCTATGCTCCTTTAATCTATAACTATCTGTACTTTTTTATATTGCTTTTACTGTCTCTTTAAAGACTTTATTTTATTTTATTTTTTGTTTTTAGACTTCTTTTTATAACCATTTATACTCTTTTTCCTCTCTCTCCCAAGCCTATGAAAATTGTTAAACCTACTACATCTCATTTAGGGGCCTTTTATGTCTGAATCTGTCCTATTGTGTATCTGAAATCCTTTTCTGACAAGGAGCATTTTAAAATGGTAAGCAGTATGATTGCAGCAGCCCTGAATGCTGGCTCCACCTCTCTTGGTTTTTCAATATGGCAGAGGTACATTTACCACCAGCTCTGGGATTGCTGGGTGGGAGCCATGCTCACCACCTCAACTCTGGGAAGCACCTTGAAGCACATGAACCCTTTCTTTCTGAGTAAAAGAAACTAATGGAAACAGATGCAGACAAACAACCAAACTTTGGGCAGAGCTCAGCAAATCCTGCAGAAGAGGGGGATGAGAGATTATAGGAGGCACAGGGTTTAAAAACACCACAAGAAATCTCACAGAATCAACTAACCTGGGCTCATAAGGGCTCACAGAGTCTGAACCGACAAGCAGCAAGAACTGCATGGAACTGACCTAGATCCTCTGCATATATGTTACATCTGTGTAGCTTGGTCTCATTGTGAAACTTCTAAAAGTAGTAATGGGCTGTCTCTGACTCTGTTGTTTGCTTTTGGGATCCTTTCCTCCTACTGGGTTGCCTTGTCCAGCCTTAATAGGAGAGGATGTGCTTAGTCTCACTGCAACTTGATATGCCATGGCTGGTTGATATCCATGGGACACCTGCCCCTTTCTGAAGAGAAATAGAGGAGGAGGAGTGGATTGGGGGTAGGGGAAAAGAGGAGAGTTTGGGGAGGGACTAGGAAGAGAAACTGCAGTTGGTATAGAAAAAGAAAAATACTTTTTAATGTTGTAGGAGAGAGCAGGCTGTGTCCCTCCACCCAGCTAGCTTACACCTGAAATAACTACACAGAAATTGTATTAATTGAATTACTGCCTGGCCCATTATATCTAGCCTCTTCTTGGCCAACTCTCACATCTTGATCTAACCCATTTCTATTAATCTGTGTTTACCACGAGGTCGTGGCTTACTGGGAAAGATTCAGCATGTCTGACTCTGGCCACTCCATGGCAGCTCTCTCTGCCTGCCTTCTTTCTCCCCGCATTCAGTTCTCTTTTCCTCACCTATCTAAGTTCTGCCCTATCAAAAGGCCAAGGCAGTTTCTTTATTCAACCAATGAAAGCAACACAAACACAGAAGGACCTCCTAAACCATTTTAACAGATTAAAAAGAAAAAAATCAACAAGCCAAATAATCCGATTTGAAAATGGGGTACAGATTGGAGGAGGGGGAGGGAGTGGGAATTGGGATTGATATGTAAAATGAAAAAAATAATTGTTTTTTTTTAAAGTAAAATTTAAAATGTTAAAAAATGGGGTGCAGATCTAAACAGAGAATTCTCAACAGAGGAGTCTCAAATGTCTCAAATGGCAGAGAAACACTTAAACAATGCTCAACATCCTTAGTCATCAGAGAAATGCAAATCAAAATTACTTTGAGATTCCATCTTATACCTGTCAAAATGGCTAAGATCAAAAATGCGAGTGACAACTCATGCTGGTGAGGATATGGAGTAAGGGGAACACTCTTCAATTGCTGGTAGGAGTGCAAACTTGTATAGCCAGTTTGAAAATCAATATGGCAGTTACTCAGAAAATTGGGAACTGATCTACCTCAAAATACAACTATATCACTTCTGGGCATATACACAAAGAATACTTCATCCTACCACAAGGACATTTGCTCAGCCATGTTCATAGCAGCTTTATTCACAATAGCCAGAAACTGGAAACGACATACATGTCCATCATCCAAAGAATGGATGAAGAAAATATACATTTATACAATGGAATATTACTCAATTGTTAAAAAATAATGTTATGAATTTTTCAGGCAAATGGATAGAACTAGAAAAAAAATTGTGAGTGAGGTAATCCAGAAAAACAAACATAGTTATACACTCACTTATAAGTGGGTATTTGCTGTAAAGTAAAGTATAATTGTGCTACAATCCACAGACCCAAAGAATAACAAGGAGCACTCAAGGGAGTGTGCATGAATCTTCCTGGGAAGGTAAAATTAGAATAGATTTTGGTGGTGGGCTGGAGATGGATGAGATGGGAACAGGAGGCATCATGTTGGGGGTATGGAGAGAGAGTACTGGAAAAGACAACTGAAATTGGGAGCCATTTCAGGGGTAAGGTAGAAACCTAGTGCAACGGAAACTCCCTGGAATCTACAAGGCTGTCTCTAGCAAAGACTCTTAGTAATGAGGGAAACAGAGCCAGAACCGGCCATCTTCTGTAACAGGCAAGTCCGCTAGTTGAGGGTCTAGGAGACCATCCCAGCCACGAACACTTCGACCTACAATTTGTCTTCCTGCAAGATGTACTGGGGGTAAAGATAGAGTAGATATTGTGGGCGTGGCCAACCAATGACTGGTCCAACATGAGACCCATGCTACAAGAGAGAGTCCACGTCTGACACTGCCTGGAGGGCTAGGACCCAGAGGCTAGACAGCCCAGAGATCTAGGATAGAACCAAAAATGACTGGGAAAAACGTCAATAAAATGATTCCTGATGATACTCTACTATACTCACAGACTGGAGTGTAGCATATTCATTATCAGAGAGGCTTCATTCAGCAACTGATGGAAACAGGTGCAGAAACCAAAAGCCAAATATTAGGCAGAGCTTGGGGAATCTGGAAGAGGGAGAGGAAAGATTGTAGGAGCCAGAGAATCAAGGATGTCATAACTACATGGCCCACAGAATCATCTAACCTGGGCTCATAGGGGCTTACAGAGACTGAATGGAGAAGTAGAAGCATACTTAGTGTAGAAAGGAAGGCAGTGCATAAAAATCAAAATGATCCCAACTCAAAGAAAACAACCAAGCAAACAAAAAACTTAAATAATGGAGGACATCAAGGGGGCATAACAGTCAACTAAAAGGGGTTCCTAATGGCCAAATTAGGATGATTGTGACAATTAAATAAGAATTCAATTATTATCTGGAATCTAAAATAAATGTCCATGAATTCATATTGGCATAAATTCTTAAATAAAAATAAAATGAATAGAGAATATAAATCTTTTGCACAGAATTCTAAACAATTTATAATGCTATCTCTTAAATGGGAAATTATAACTCCTTATCTTTGCATGGGGGCTGTGCACAGTGATTTCCTTGTAAGGAGTACAGTAAAAAAAAAAAAGTCGGATTTAGTTTGTATTGGAGAAACCCAAGAAGCTCTACCTCAGCCACTTGGTCTAGTGCCAATATCGGGACCATTAAATTATATGAATAACAAGTACCCTTGATGTGATATAGTGAGAATGGCACTTTGTCTTGTGTTATTCCACCCCAAATCCATAATCCTAATATGAGAAAAAATATCAGAGAAATATAAGTTGAGGGACCATCAATAAAACATTTGGCCAGGAATTTTTTAAACTGTCAGAGTCATCAAAACAGGAGAGTTTGCCAGAGCCAAAGAAGCACAATGAAATGAGATTCTGAGACAGGAACACACACACACACACACAACACACACAACACACACACACACACACACCATTAGGTTCATTCATATTGTCAGGATCATCATTATTTCCTTCTTTGTTACGGCTGAACTGTATTCATTCGGTATGTATGCCACATTTTCTTTAGACATCCACGTGCCAAAGGCCATTTAGATCCTGATCTTCATTCCTTCTTGTGTCTTTTCAAAGCTGCTATCTGAAACTACTATAGGTCAGGACTACATGAGCCTTATCCTTGCCTAGGGATTGTCCTCCTTGAACTGTTTTAATCGTGAGTAAGACTTATTTCATGGAGAGAGTAGAAAATAGTTTAAAATGGAATTTTAATTACATAGAGGAATTGTTAAAGTATTTTCATTTCAGCCTTCACCCTCTCCTCATGTCCCCTCCCACCTTAGGCTCCCTCTTAGTGAGCAAAGCACCTGGCTCCATCACTATAGCAACTAGCAGCTAGGACCAATTAAGTTATAGCTGTGTAATTAGATACCTAAGTTGCTTATAAAGCCCACAGTACTGAATGGAGGAGACAAGATGACAGGAGTGAGGATGAGGCGCATCTTAACTAGAGAGAAATGGATAGTTGGAAGCCATCCTCTATCTCCACTCCATGGGAGCCACAGACTTAGGTGTTTAACATCATGGCATTGGTCTTCGAACACTATGCCAAGTGGGGATACCAGGCCCCTTCAAAGAGACACATGGGGAATCTCTCCCAAAAATTGTACCCTCAACACACGAGTATGAGCATATTTTCGCAGCACTCTATTTATAGAACTTTGTGCACAGTGCTAAAGCTTTGTCAGACCCATACTCTATGTTCTTACTGCCACTTACTGCTCCGGATAGTTAGAGACTTGCCATAAACACCAATAGTCCTAAGAATCACTCACCACTCTTACTGGAACATATTCTATCAACTGGGATGGTGTCTTCTTTGGCCTGGGACTCAGTTTTCTCCTTTGTACTGATTTAGAAGAGTCTATGAATCTACAAATGGAACTTTGCTGCCTTGCCTTCTCCTATGCCGAAGCGTACATGTTAAGAAAAGCCAGATCCCTTCTTAAGTAGTTCAGTGTGAATAACTGAGAGATACAGAGTGAAACCAGGTGACTGCGGAAACATGACTGTATGCAGATATGTTTCATCAAATGTAAATAAAGAATGATTTCTTTCTTTTGTGTGTCTCATATAATTCCTTTGTAGAAAACTAGGAGAAATATAATTCAATATAATTCACCTACTTGAAGAGTACAATTAAATTGAATATATTCGTGGAACTTTATGACCATCACAGCTCCTTCTGTCTTCCTTCAATCCAGCCAGTCAAAAATAAGAAGCTGTGGAATGTTCAACCTTAAATAGAACATCTATATGACACCCCTTTCTCCAAGAGTCCAGAAAGAGTGTAAGAACCAGAGGTGGTCAGTGACTGCAAGGACCATGTATTTAACTCATCAGCCCATTTATTGACTGTAGCCTGGTATTTAATTTTTGAAGTTATTTATATATACATATTATATATTAAAAAATCCTTTGTTAGATTATAGTATGCAAATTTTTCTCATTCTGTGGATTGTCTCTTCATGCTCATGATGGTTTTATGCAGTTCTGCTGGTCAGTTCTTTCTTTGATTCTTTTCATTTGCTGTATACAGTTGTACTGTATGAACATTTTGGCCCTTATCATTTAATGAACATTTGGTGTATTTCCACTTTGGATCTCTTATGAACAATGCTGCTATAAATATTTGTGTGTAAGCTTTTGTATAGACAGTTTCAATTCTTTGTTGGGGCTGAATCTAGGATAGGCTTGTTAGGTCACCTGTACTTTTATGTTTAACTTTTTGAAGAACTGCCAAATTGTTATGAACAATAGAATTTAAGAGTTTTACCAGCAGTGAATGTGGTCAAGTTCCTCAATTTCTATGACAATACTTTTTCTTTTCTCTTAAACCATTGCATTGGATGTCAGGTGGTATCTCATTGTGGTTTTGACTTGCATGTCCTTGACAATAAATGGCTTGCAGCAGCTCCTCATATATTTATCAGCCATTTATTTATCTTTGAGGAAATATCTGTTCAGATTCTCTGTCCATTTATTAATTGAATATTTGTCTTTTAAGTGTTGGCATAGGATTTTATTTTATTTCCACCTACAAACCACTCATTAAAGTGTATGATTTTCAAAGAAATGTATTCTATTTTGAGATTGCATTTTCAAAGTTAAGGGACTAAATTTATTCATTTGAATGTGAATGCATGGTTTCCACATGGTTTTTAAAATTTGTATTATTGTGTCTGCATATGTGTGTGTGAACCTTATATGAGGATGGCGTGTATGCCATGGTGTATGTGTACCAGAGGACAACTTTATGGAATTAGTTCTCTCCTTCCATCATGACATGGTTTCCAAGGATCAAACTCAGATTACCAGGCTTGTATAGCAAGACCTTTACCTGCTGAGCCATCTTGATGACACTGAGTATTTTGGGCTTCTCTGCTGAAACTTATTTGATGTGTAGACAAGGATTTATTTCTGGGCTCTCTGCCCTATTTCACACCATTTTGATTACTGTGGCTTTGTGATACATTTTAAATCAGTAATTGTGAGATGTCCATATCTTCAAAACTGTTTTAGTCATTTGATATCCTGTACGAATTTTATTAGAGATCTAACTATGGGATAATATTATAAGAATTTTGATAGGAATTGCATTGAATCTGTAAAATCTGTGGATGTTTGGGAGCAGTATAGACCTCTTGACAATGCTATGCTACTTTTTCCACTTCATGAAAATAGAATGGGGAGAGAAGAAAGGGAAGGTGTCTCAGAGGCCTGAGGACTTGGATGAAGATGGTGGCAGCTGAGGCCGTGAACTGCCCAATGTTCAGGACATGACATCCAAAGACTCCTATGCCCACTTTGGCATCCATGAAGAGATGCTGAAGGATGAGGTACGTACCCTTACATACCACAACTCATGTTTCACAATCGGCATCTCTTCAGAGACAAGGTACTTCTGGATGTGGGCTCAGGCACTGGCATGTTTGCGTCCAAGATGGGCCAGCAAGGTCATTGGGTCTGAGTGTTCCAGTATCTCTGGTTATGCTGTGAAGATTTTCAAAGGTGACCATCATCAAGAGCGAGGTGGAGGAGGTGGAGCTGCTTGTGGAGAAAGTGGACATCATCATCAACGAGTGGATGGGTGGCTGTCTCTTGTACGAGTACATTCTCAATACTGTGCTGCATGCCCATGACAAGTGGCTGGTACCCAATGGCCTCATCTTCCCATATTGAGCCTCCCTTTATGTGACAGCCATTGAGGACTGACAATATAAAGACTGCAAGATCCACTGGTGGAAAATTGTATATGGTTTTGATACGCCCTGCATCAAAGATGTGGCCATCAAGGATCCCTTAGAGGAAGTGGTGGACCCGAAGCAGCTGGTCACTAATGCCTGCCTCATAAAGGAGGTGGACACTTACATGGTCAAGGGAGAGGACCTGACCTTGACCTCCCCTTTCTGCCTGCAAGTGAAGAGGAATGACTACATACATGTGTTGGTGGCCTAATTCAACATCGAGTTCAAACGATACCACAAGAGGACCGGCTTTTCATCTAGTCCCAAGTCCCCATACACACACTGGAAGCAGACTGTTCTACATGGAGGACTACCTAACAGTGAAAACTGGCAAGGAGATCTTTGACACTATTGGCATGAGGCTCAATGCCAAAAACAATCGTGACTTGGACTTTAACATAAACCTGGACTTCAAAGACCTGCTATGTGAGCTCCCTTGCTCCACTGACTAGCGGATGAACCGAGATGGTGCCAGGCTGACCCTCCTGCAGAAGGGGACTCTGGGCTTGGGGGATGGGAGGGTACATCATGACTGTTTTTCATAATTTATGTTTTTATATGTGGTTATGTTTATGCCAATAAATCCTCAGCTGACCATTAAAAAGAAAGAAAATATAATGGGGCATGTTTATGTTTATTTATGTCTTCAAGTTTCTTTCAAAGCATTTTTTTTTCAGTTTTCAATAGACATGTCTTTCATTGGATTGGGTATATAATTCAGTGCTAGGTTCCTTGTCCAGCATATATGAGGCTCTATTTTCAATATCCAGTGCCGGAAGAAAAATGAGTTGAATTTCAAAAGAACAACATGACGGGGGGGGCAGTGAATGTAGCAAGTAGGTAGATTGCTTGCCTAATATGCATTTAGCTCTGGATTCCATCTTCTACAACAAAGTGGGACTGGAAGTACACACACACACAATCCCAGCGTTTAGGAGGTGGAGA
>PVIU01014959.1:0-49997 GCA_004026605.1 Ondatra zibethicus | reverse complement strand
CACCATACTCCCACCCTCTACCCTCCACCCCCAGGGAATGGGAAGCTGCACTAAAGAGGTCAGGCGCGCGGATGCACAACTACTTGCGCCGCCCGTGCCCGTGCAGCTACTTGCGCAGCCTGCAGCCAGCCTGCAGCAGGAGGTGTTCTCGCCAATGAGCTAGCCCCTGGCACGCAGCGCAAGCTCTGGGAGGCGCTCAGGCAGCGCCGGGCCTCATCCCCTAGGGCTCTTCCGCCAAGTTCCGCGGAACGTCTCGTTGGGGGACAGTAGTGCAGCGCTGCGGCCAAGGCGCGGTTCAAGGTGGGGGGGCTGTGCCCCTGCAGCCTCGCCAGCGCAAGATTACAGCTGCGGAGGATTACAGCTGCGGATTCTGCAGGAAGAGGCAGCGCCTGTGCCCCCACTTCGCAACCTCCACCCTCCTGCTCCGCACCGTGTGGGGAGCATCACTGCACACCAACTGGCTTGGGCAGCAGGTGTGATGGCTCTGCTTCCCTTTACTGCTCCGCGCTGCCTGGACCACAGGACATTTTCCTAAAGGTAAAGTCCACGGATAAGTGGACTCACTCTCCTGCTCATCCACTGTCAGCCTCCAGCGATTTCGCACATTTAACATTTAAATGTTGAGTGTTATATCTTTTGAAGTGGTTTTCCCTGCAATCTTAGTTCTTTGATGTGTTTTTTGAAAAACCGTTTGTCACGTTTGCCCAGAGTTGTCTTCTAGGAAGGCAGCGCTTTTGTGCTTGCGCGCGCGTGCGTGGATTTTCAACTTCTTTACTTGAGGGAGCTGAAACCAGAAGTGGCCATTTTTACAGTATGGTACAGTCAGTATAAGTCTGTTGTTTGAAAATGCCTGCTAAACAAATAGCTGAGAAATTGGGGGGGGGGCTTAAAGGAGTTGCAGAGATTGTGGGAAGGCTGTGGATTTAGAATCAAATGATTTTATTTATTTAAAGGTTATTGTTACTGTTTAGTTTTTAAAATCATGCAAGCAATTTTGAGAAAATGAAGGATAAGTGCTTCAATTTCTGTAGAAATAGTCTGCCAAAGTTTTACCTAGAAAAATATCTACAAATACTAGCATCATGGGCATGCTATGTCAGAAACAGATAGGGAAGCTGGCCTTTCAACAATGTCAAAATTCAATGGATAACAATAAAACTTAAAACTATGTCAAGATAATTGACTTTAGTTTACTAAGTACTAGTGATTGGAATCTATAGTTGTGGGCATATTCTCAGATCACACATTGTAATTCACACAATGAAATTGTTTGTGTATATGTATATATACATACATGGATGTATATATGTTACAGACTCACTAAGAAAGGTTAAAGAGCTTGCAGGGTTCAAAGAGACAGTATTGATGACAAGCAGAGAGCTTTATTAATAAAGGGTAAGGAAATGTGTCTTTAGGTGCCAGGTAAAAAGTTTAGGAACAAATTGCATGACAGTGTGTTGTTCTGGGCACAGAATTGTCAGATTCTAGTGGCAGGCCAGTTTGAATGCCAAGTAGAAATGGGCTGTATGTCAAAGGCAGGAGAAACTGCATTTGATCTGGAGACTGGGAAGGAAGTCCTTTGTTGTGGCAGCTTTCCTGGTTAGACCCATGGCTAGTGACCAACTGATAGGTCTGTGTAAGTGCCATGACCTCGCCGCACTGGGAAGCTCCTTTTAGAATCAAGGCAAATGGACTGTATTATTTGTTGGCCTTATGTGTTTGATAAGCCCTGAGGTCTGATTTTGTTGATATTATTTTGCTATGTCTGTCTGTCCATATGTTCTTGACTTGTTTTAATGGGTTCACAGGTGGTTATAGCTTATTTGTACACTTAAGTTATGTATCAGACTGTACCTTATAATTTGCGCTCAACAGATGAATATTGTTCACTTGCATACAGGAGATGAAGAGTCATTCTGCTTTAACATTTGAACTCAAAGTTGGGCAAACTATTGTTTTATAAAATAAAATTCCCCAGGGCAAGGCACAGTCTGAAAGTTACCTTTCAATATAATCTGGAGTGACTTAGCTCAGGGCACCACCTTACTTGTGATCTCCACAAGTAAGGGTGTTTTTTAGAATAGATTTAAATAAACATCCCAACATATATACAGTTGACATCTCTTATTTGTGGATTTTGACCAATATTTATAAAACAGAATCTATGTTTTACTCTAATCCCATCATAGTGCACATTAATTGACTTCATGGGGAAATTACATTTTGTTAAATTTGGAGAAAACAGTGCAAAGGATTGAACTGTATTCCTACTCTGCACAAGAAGAAACTAGGGCCGAAAAGATGCAGTTAACTTGCTGAAAGTCATAAATTAAGTGCTAGAATTATGAGAGTCTATTCAGTCCATCTGATTGAACTCTATTTTATGCACACTCACCTGACTCCTTCTGCACAGTTTTAGGTAGCCACACCTTTATAGAAAATGGTGTTACTATTTCAAATTTATATAGTAATAAGAGTCTAAACCATCATTTCAGATAGTACACGCGCGCGTGCGCATGCACACACACACACACACACACACACACACACACACAGAGGTACATGGATTAATCTTATTTATTAACATTGTTTTTCTGTTTTGTCAAACTTTGAATAAAATTCAACAGTTGATATAACTCTTTCATATTCTAGTCTTTTCCTAGCCATGTAAATAGAGAACAATATTAGGAGATAATTTATTCATTGTAGCAATAATTTGAAGGGGAGTCATGATCAGTCTTTGATGGATTTAACCAACTTGATAAACTTTCTGTAGTCATGGTTCTCACCTTCTTGGTCTGTCTTCTATCACTGTAATTCACAATTTTGTGACTGAAATTCTCAGGAACAAATATTTCAAAATTTTCATCCCATATATTAATTATGTAAGATTCATAGAAAAGTCTGAAGTGATATTGCTGAATCTAACAAAACAGTAATTCTGCAATGAAGCATAAATATCCTTTTCAATATAAAAAGATTATAAATTCATTAAATATCATATTTTGTGAAGTATCTGTTTGAATTATTGTGCTAATATTTAGTACAATTCTTCTCGATGTTTTTGTTTATTGTGTGTGCTTTGTCAATGTTTTTCTTAATCATTAATTATTTTGTGTCCTATATAATGTTTCAGATATAAGCTTTATCTTGTGGGATTTATTTTTGGGTATGGATCAGGTTAGAGGCCACAGTTATGTTTTCTCTATGCTTGATAACCAATTAGTCTTGTCCTGCTTACTTACATTCATGTCTCCTGCCCCCTCCTGGGCATGATACTGCTAGTTTTTCTGTGGTTTAGATGTGTCCCATTATTGAATTCTCTTTTTTTCCTTTGTTGTTTGGTTTATTTCTGTGTTTTTATCCGAATAAACATAAACCTATCTTTACTCCTGTAAAAATCAACTATATTTGTATACACAAATTACAGTAGAAGTCCTTCAAATTTCTTATCCTGGATGACTTTGGTTGATCTGGAGTTTTTGATAAACTTGTATTCTTTAGAATCAGTTTCCCAATTTCTGCTGACAAACAATCTCTTGAGGTTTTTATTGTGTGTGATTCCATTGAACTTGTATATAATTCTGGTGCGAATTTTTCTTTAAATTTTGTAATATCATCTTTCTCAGTGTGAGTGACAGCCCTATATTGTTTTATTATTGAATTTGGCGGGTTTGGAAAAATTTAGCAGCATAAAGCAGTACACATAAAGCAAAGTTAATCCAATATCAAACACGGAATGAGTCTGAGGTTTATGGCAGGGGTCACCTGTGTGTAGCATCACACAACTTCATTTTAGACTTGGTTCCCAAATGTAGCAGGCATGCACGTTGCATCACACAGTGGTATCACTGGTACCTGGAAGACCTCAACTCAAAGACGGTTCTTTGTTATGAATTACAGTGCTTTTGCAATACCTACAAAGATTTCTACTCTTACAGAAACATTATTCTTTAATAATTTTAAAAGTTAAACATTTAATATTTGTAGATTTGTTATTCTGTTTTTTCTCATGCTAGCTTATCTTTGGATTGCTTAGAGTTAAAATGTTTGATTTTATAAATTTCCTTTTGAGTTGCTTTTCATAAAATGTACAAAGAATATTTGCTTGGAGTTGTGACAGAATTTCTAATAACTTCTTAAATGGCTCCAAACATGCTCCTAATATTTTATAGTATTACATATTTATGCTGTATTTTATATAAAGCAGCATTCTAAGCATTGACAATTATAAAATATTGATAAACCCTGAACACCTATGAAGATGCTCTATATCCTAAAATATACAATATTCAGTCAATATTTAATTCTTTGTGCAAAAATAAATAGGGCCATCTGTCCCATTAGTATGAAAGTTTACAATCATCTTTAGTAACTTACAAAATTATATGTATGTTAGAGAACTATTTAAAATATATTTCTTTATGATTTATTCTTAGCACTTGCTTTATTGGTCTGCCTATTTTATATACCGTCATATCTGGGACTCTTTGGAGGGGTGCGGGAGGAGACTGAGCAGGGACCATAAACAGAAACAGTTTGAAAATACTGTTTCAACCCACAGTGAAGCATGCTGTGTCTCGGATTAATGGAGGCTTTCTTAAACTTCTTTCAGAATTGATATGGTGATTTCTGAGCAAGCATCTTGTGAGTTTTTATTGTTTGGTCACAGGCACTTGATACTTGCTCATGTTACATGAAATGGCATTTCAAATTTTTCTTTTCATAATTCTTGATCTTAGTATAAATATAATTTGGTTTTATAATACTGATTATATAGCTAGTGACTATGTTAAAATAATTTATTAATTCTAATATCTGATGTGTGCATTCTTTACGTTTTTGACAAATACTTTATTGTATTTCTTTTAAAGTTGGGAAATCTTGTTCCAAATACCTGAAAAAAATGTATCTCTTAGTCAGTGTTCTGTTGCTGTGAAGAGACACCATGACCATGGCAATTCTTTTAAAGGAAGCATTTAAGTAGGGTCTGCTTACAGATTTAGAGATCCATTATCAGAATGGTGGGAAGCATGTGGCATGCAGACAGGCATGATGCTGGAGGAACTGAGAGTTCTGTATCCAGATCCCTAGGCAGCAGGAAGAGAGAGCCACTGGACCTGCCTTGGGCTTCTGAAACTCTGAGCCCACATCCAGTGACACACTTCCTCCAACAAGGCCATACCTCCTATTCCCTGTCTAGTAGTGCCACTCCCTAATGACCAAGCACCAAGTAAGCACACATACACACACACACACACACACACACACACACACACACACACACACACTTACACGTATATGGAATATCTTTGTCTGCTATTTTAAAATCTGTACTAAATGATTCCAGGACTTTGCACATTTGGTCCTATTCTATATTCTTTCTTAATTTGATTTTCCACTATTTTAATATTTTATTTGTCACTACATTTTTTTCATGTGCTATACTTTTCTTTCACATATTAGGTACTTTCTATCTCATTCTGGTTTTGTTCATTCTATTCTATTCAATTTGTGACCTATTCAGTTGTCCATATCATACTATTCAAGCATGTATCTCATTCCCTATTTCATGCTATTCTGCACTTGGTCTCCATTTCATTGCATGCTACTTTCTATTTCAGATGCATTTGCCATTCCACCTTATTTAACACACCAAATACCATTCTGTTCTATTTCTGTGGTCCAGTCCAGTTGCTCATCCATTTCTGTTAAGTGTCCCATTTGCTTCTGCTAAAATTATAAATGTGCATAGGCTTATATCAAGAATTTCTTCCTCTGAGAAGTGATCCACAATAAAGGCACATTTGAGTATGTAGGCAATCTTTAATGAGCACACTAATGTGTATCTCACACTGATGTGAAAAAACAGAAAGAGCATAAATATTGATTAGTACGAGAATGCTTGAAAACATGTTTCCTCCCCAATAGAACTGTGTTTTAGTTACAAGATGGTATTGTGGGTACTTTGTTGTTGTTTCGAGACTGGTCTCAGCATGTAGCCCGGGGGGACCTTTAAGCTGAAATCCTGCTCTCACCCTTCCCAGTGCTACAATCACAGGTGTGAGATAGCACGCGCGGCTCCTTGTCAGCATTTATTGACATGGAACGTGTACTTTCTGGACACCCTCAAACAAGTTACAAGACAATACTTCTGCATGAATAATTCTATTTTCCTAAAACTAGGAAACATGTATGGATGGCCCTTCTCTGAAGACATAATTTAGCTTTCGCAATATTTGATTGTAGGCATGAGAAAATTTAGTTGCTGCTTTTGTTGTTGTTTTTGTTTGGTTTTTATTTGTTGTTGTTGTTTTTCAAAACAGGGTTTCTTTGTGTAGCCCTGGCCGCCCTGGATCTAGCTCTGTGACCAGGCTGGCCTCAACTTCACAGAGATCACCTGCCTCTGCCTCCCAGTGCTACCACCTAGTTGCTGGTTTTGATACATTTGCTTTTCCGTTTGGGGATACCCAAAACAAAGCCCTTTTGTAATAATTAAAAATGTGTGTAAATATTAAACTTAAAAGGTCTGTGCAGCCGGTGAGTAGGAAAAAAAAATCTGGAAGAGGAGCCCAAGTCAACTTATCAGCTGAATCTTAGGCAGCCTGGTCTGTGCCTCTGGGCAAGACAGGGAGAAATGCCTTACTGCAGAACTGTAAAGCCTGGTCTGGTGTTTGGGACCTGACCTTCCTTGCTCAACATTTCAAAGGTAAGGCAATGTGGGCCTTATCATTCCCTTTGAAATCCTTGGACCCCCTTAGCAAACTTAAAACCCTAGCTGGTCACCTGGTTGCTTAAAGGACAGCAGTAGGGTCTTACATGGCTTAGGAGATAGAGCTTATAGGTCAGCGTATAGTAAATGGTTAACCAAGACTGAATCACGAAGTGATGAGCAAACTTGTTTGGGGGGTTGCATATGATTCATGTGAATGTTCCCACCCCAAACATTCTCAGGACAGGGTGGAGGGCTTGTGAAATTTAGACCTTTGACCCCAGAAAGTGATTGGGGTAAGGGGTCGAAGAGCACACCAGAAACCATTAGAAGCTTCCCTGGCCTTCAGCACAGCAGGAGATGACGACAGGTGAAGGGAGGTTCAGCAGAAAATCTCCCGGAAGTTGAATTTGGTAGCACTGTATTACTTACAGCTGTCGAATCAGGGGCTAGAATTGGGCCAGCTCCACCTACTCTCCTACTTCCTCAGTTTTATCTCTACCGCATCATCGCTGGCTCGCCAGAAGTCCTCTCTCATTGAGTGAGGAAGACGGCAAGAAGCCTGGCTCCCCAGAAGCTGTCCCACTGAGCAAGGAAAAAGGCAAGAAGCCGTTTTCTTACCTGCAAGAAACTGGTAAACCGATATGGCCAGCCATTCAACCCCAAAGAAGGGGCAGAAGCACCCCCGGGGCAACGTTTCGGGGTATATGGACACACCTAGAAAAACCTCTCGGCCCCGCGGAATGAATCCTGTCGCCTCAGTTCTCCCGACCCGCGGTGGTGCCTCTGTGACAGACAAAGTTCTCCAGAGCATCACAGCCAAACCTGCAACATCTGACTCCATCTCCGTGGCTGGTGAAAATTGGGAGACGCTTTATATGCCTGAGAGTCAGCATGCCAACCTCCAGGGTAGCGGTGGCCCTGGCAGCCCAAACACAAAACTTGGGCGTGTTGGGCCCCGGACAAGGAGCCACGGAGAGAGGGACCAACCCTCGAAAGGAGCCACCTCGGCCAGAGGGAACCCGGCTCAGACAGAAAGTAGTAGAAGGAGGAAGCAGCCCGGCCGAGACCTTGCTACAAGATGTCCAGGTGAGCTTCAGCTTCCGGAAGCTACAGAAGAGGCTTCTATGTCTCAACCATCATATTCTCTGAGATCTCACCGCTCTGAACCTTCCGTGCAGAGCCAGAAATTCTCAGGATCTGCCTGTGGAAGCATTGCCACCATGTCACATCATGTGTCTACTCGGGCTTCTAAGACCCTCAGCCAAGCTGTTCTGCCTGTCTCTGGTGGTCACAGTAGTGCATCTGAGTCCAGCTTTGACGAAGGGCACGCCACTGGTGCTGGACAGAATCTCCGTCAACAGGCCACTCTGCAGGTTCCTGATCTTGGTCTTTGTCAAGGTGAATCTGAGGTCAGCCCTGGTTCCAAAGGCGGCACGATTGTTGGAGGCAGGGTACTCCGCTCACAGACCACTGCATCTGGTCATCATAGCAGTGCCTTGGAGGTCAGCCCTGGCGTTCGCCGCACAGGCCAGCGTTTACGCCCTCAAGCCACTCTACAGGATCCTGTTGTTGGCAGCACTACTGTGGGGCGCCGTTCTGATACTACAGGCAACCTCACAGCAGTACGCAAAGGCCTCCGTGTGTCCAGGCCTAGCTCTGACCGCCGAAACCGTGGAGAAACCGTGGAGCCTGACCCTGGCCCTAGCAGCCAGACCCAAGGAAGCCCGTCCACCTCGGCGACTGCATTTCCGAAGAGCACCGAAACGGCAATCTGCAGCTCTCCTCCAAGGCGCCCAGTCCGTATGCGGGCCTCTTCCCCTTCACCTGGTAGGCGCTATCTTTTGCTTAGGCAGTATAGTGGGGGTCTCTGCTCTTTCCCCTCATTTCCTGACACTCTCGATGTTCCAAGTTCTGGCTCTTCCTCAAGCAGTTCGCCTGACCAAAGTCCCTGCTCCTCTCCTTGAGCTCTATCTGTGCTCTTAGATCAGATAGCCTTCGGCATGCCTTTACTTGTGACACGAATAACCTGGATTCTTACATTTCTGAAGACTCAGAGGAAGAAGTAGGGGATTTCCCCCCCACTCCCCTACGCCACCGGTACTGTGACTTTTTGTGAGTGTCCTCCGACACTGATAAAAGGAATCAGCACCTATCCACTGTTTTCTGTGTATGAGGTTTCGAGGACTTCTCCCTGTTCACCATTATCCAAAGGACATTTGAAACCCCTTGGCCTGAGCTATCCAGCACTTATAAGACCTTTGATTCCATTCTGTGCTTGTTTAAAACAACTTGGGTTTTGTTGCTATTGGGCTTTTCTTTTGACTCAGAGTTTTGCTTTCTAAGTTGCTTTTTATGTAGTTAAGCATTTTAATAAAAGTGTTAAGCTTTATTCAAAGAATTGAGTCTCTTTACTGTGGTACAGTCACTTTTAGGGGTTCATATTTGGAGGATTAAGGAGAGTTGTTATCATGCGGCTGACTCTTTGGAAGGAATGAGCCATAAAATAGTGACCTAGAACTGTCTGAGAGGGAGCTCTGTCCAACAAGTTAGAACAGGTGATTTGTAACTTGAAAAAGGGGGGGGGGAAGCCCATGAAGAGAGCCAGAAAAAGGCAGGGTGGCATGATCTCAAGTGGGGAGGGAAAAACGGAAAGAGGGAGTGGGAAGAAGACTGATAAGGAGGAAAAAAAATTACTGGGGCCCAGTGCCTAAAGATGGGGGCTCAGTTTTTATAGCAGAATAGTGTTTATGTGTTGGAAGTGGGTAGGGGGAGGGGAAGAAGAGAGGGTGGACTTTCTGAGGTCTGGGGTGAGGCTTGGTCATAGGAGGGCAATGTAAGGTTAATGGCTAAAGGCACAGGTGGCATGGTTTTCATCAAATATTTGAATGCGTGTTGATGAATAAATCCATTTTGAAAAATCTTTGTACATATGAGAGGCAGACATTGGAGAGAAATGCATGAATATTGTGTTTCCTAAATATATTGGATGATATGGTCTTCAGTGTTTTAAATTTTTCACTTTAACCTCATAATTACTATGACAGAAACTAGCAGTTCAGAAACTTGAGCTGGAAGCATAGTAAGAGATGAGTTAAAAATGTAAATGAGGCCAGGAAAGTACCCTTCTCGTTTCTCCTCGTTTCTGGTATACAGCTAATAGAAGCATAAACCCTTACTTAGTCCTGACCCTTCATATTTTAAAAAGTATTTTTTTTTGTTGTTGTTTTCTGAGACGTGGTTTCTCTGTGTAACCTTGACTGTCCTAGAACTTGTTCTGTAGACCAGTCTGGCCTCGAACTCGGAGATCCGCCTGCCTTTACCTCCGGAGAGCTGGGATTAAAGGCATGAGCCACTGTAACCTGACTGAAAGTAATACTTAAGAAGCCGTGGTAATACTTCTTAAGATCTGACATTTTGACAGGGACACAGAGACAGAGACAGCTGACCTGAGTCTTAGGAGCTCACTGACTAGGGAGCTTGCATGAGACCAAACTAGGCTCTTTGTATGTGTGTGATGGTTGTGTAGCTTGTTCTGTTTGTGGGGCTCCTAGCAGTGGGATCAGGGCCTGTCCCTGGCACTTGAGTTGGCTTTGGGGAACCTAGTCCCCATGCTGGGTTGCCTTGCCCAGCCTGGATGCAAGGGGAGGAGCTTGGTCCTGCCTCAACTCCATGTGCCATGCCTTGTTGCCCATGGGAGGCCTGCCCCTTTCTGAGCATGGAAACAGAGAAGTGGATCCGGGGTGGGTAGATGGGGAGGGCGGGAGGAGAGGAGGGAGGGGAAACTGTGGTCAGTATGTAAAATAAATGAAAAAAAAATTTAAAAGATCTGACATTTCACAGAAACAAGAAGTGTTCTTGTTCTAATGTCCTACTACTCTGTCACTTTTGAAGACAAAGTTTCAGATACCCTCATTCCCTAAGGCTGCTTCCAGGGCTTGCAAGGTTCTAGTCTCAAGGTCCTTCCTAAGGTACTATAAACATGCACAGACACGCACATGTACTCTTAGGCCTCTGGTAGTCATGAAGATTGCTGTGGTAGCAGAGGGTAGAAAAGCCTTTAATATACAAGCTGAGGCTTTCTCAGGGTTAGGAGCAGCGAGACATCTCATAGAAAGCACAAACACTGATTAGGACACTTGCGTGTACTTTGTTTATGTGTGTATAAAACTTTTACAGCTTCAAACCATGAGATTTAGAGACAATCATATGTATGTGTGTGCATATATATGTATGTATATCATTGGTCTTAACTACCAGCAATACACCACACACACACACACACACACACACACACACCACATATCAATGGCCTTGCCCATGTAATATCTCCCCATGCCTTGGAATTAGGAAAAACAATATTTGAGTGGTAGATGAGGTTTCTTCCCCCAAGTGATCCATGAGTATGGGGTCAGAGATGTCAGCCACCTCATTAGATACTTGTACTCTAGCTCCTGAGTTTTCTATCTGCATGGGAATAGACCCTTAGCCAGTGTCTCTAACTCAAACATCATAACCAAATATGTTTAAACTCTTTTGACTGCAAACTCTTCTCCTAAGCTTTGACCCTTACCACATTCCCTATTTTTTAAAGTACCAAATGCTAACACAAAGCACATCTCCCCAAAAGAGAGCAAGTGAGCATACAAGATTTTTATTTAACCTGTGTATATCCCCCATACTTTAAATATTCTCTAAGTTATTTAAAATACTATAAATTCAATGGTAAGTAAGAAGGTGTTACTATTTTTTGTGAATAATGATAAGAAAAATGCACACTTTTTGGGTAGATACATTTTTTACTCCTGAGTGTGATATGCAATTGGTTGGATCTGACAATTTATCCTTCCCTCCAACACAGATACTGATACCATATGCATAATGTGATGGGTGTTGTTTTTCATATCTACCTGATTTTTTAGGTATTGGATGGCACCTTATAACCTACATTCATGGAAAATATCTGTGTCCTTATTAGTTTTTTTTTTTTGTCAGTTTGACACATGCTAGAGTCATAGGAGAAGAGGTGACACAATTGAGAAAATGCCTCCATAAGATTGGTCTTTGGCAAACCTGTAGGGCATCTTCATGATTAATGATTCATGTGAGAGGGCCCACCTCCCAAGTGAGCAGTGGGGATGGGGTGCAGGTGTACCACCCCTCAGAAGGTGTTCCTGGGTTGTATAAGAAAGGAGGCGGAGTGAGTAATAAGAAGCAAGCCAGTAAATAGCTTTGCTTCACGGGCTCTGCTCAGTTCCTGCCCTCATTTCCTTTGATGATGGCTTTGTGATATGGAGATGTAAACTAAATAAATGCCCTTCCCAAGAGTTGCTTTTGGTCATGGTGTTTTATCACAGAAATAGAAGCCCTAACTAAGACAACATACATTATATTTTTTGTCCTCTATAGTTGTTTTGTTTTTATGTGGGTTTGGGACGAGAGGAAAAAAGACATAGAGCCACTACTGTCACCAATCTCCCATAATCTCTACTACCAAATGTCCTTAATCCTTGAACAATGTGCCTGATGATAACAACAGTGTGTATTGTTGGGCTGTTTATATTTATAGAAAGAATACAATGGAATTCATTATCTTCACTAATGGAATAAAGTAGAAAAAATTTAAATTTATTGAAGACAAAGGAGGAGCAGATGAAAGGAAGAAGGGAAATTGGGAGAGGGACTAGGAAGAGAGGAGGCAGGGGGGAATTGTGATCGTGTTGGGAAAAAAATTAATAAAAAATATTTCAATTTAAACATGAGAATAAAAATCCACTACATGTATGTGCTACACAATTTTTGAAAAGTGGAACAAACACTGAGGACAAAGTTTTTTTTTTCAGATAAGGTGTCTTGTAGCCCAGGTTGGCTCCAAGCTTGGTATGTAGCCAAAACCACCCTCCAGCTGAGCCTTCTGCCATCATCTGCAGAGTAGCAAGACAACAGGCAGGCGACAGCACACCCTAGTTTATGCGGTGCTTAGGATTGAACACAGGGCTTCTTGCAAACGAGGCAAGCACTCTACCAACTGAGCTACTTCATTAACCTCTGAACAGATATTCATTGTTTTGTTTCTCTTTCTTGAGTGGCTTTACAGTTTTCAGTGGTTCAGACTAGAAGCCGACTATTTGCTCATTTCTTTATTCACTTATTTGTATGGTTGCCAGAGATCAAACCTAGAGCTTCAGAAAATGCTAAGCAAGCACTCTCACTGGGCCACACTCCAAGCCCTAGAAATAGACACTTTTTAATGTGGTAAATCTTACAATTTATAATTAGTGGAGAGCCAACATTTATTTACATTTTATAGGTGTGTCTTCAGTTCTGCCGTGTGTCCCACTTTGTTCCTCTGTCTTCCCCACCTCTCCATCACATTGGACTGGCACTGGGAGCTGCTGTGTATCATGCAGTATACCCTTTTGCCCAAAGAACTTTCTTCATTTGCAAATGTTCATGGCAATGAGTTGTTCTGGTTCAAGGCCTCTGACTTCTGCTACACTATCGATACTGGACCCTTACTGAAACTCCACTCAGTTGTCCTGCTGTTGCCCAGAGTCAGCTATGGTTTTACAGGCCTAGTCCCTTCACGTGGTCTAGCAGATTATAGATAGTATAGATTTTTGGGGTGGGCCAACTCAAAGCCCCGAATGTGGGCTTGGTAGTAGCTGAACTGGTCAGTGTGGGCCTCCACCATGAACAACCCCTCAGGCAAGCCTCAGGGCCAGCTCCTGCTCGCACGTATTTGGTGAGAGATAAGGTCAGCTCTGCAGCCTGCAGGCTTAGCTCTCCTGTTGCTGCCGCCAGTGAAAGGGGACATAGTTCTTCCAGGGCAGTTGAAGATTGGGGCCAGCTCTCTTGCAACTATGATACTGGGGCCAGTACTGGGGAGGGGCCAGTTCTCCTGATGAGGCAGCAGGCAAGGGGTAGGACCAGCTCTGTGGTGCCCAGACCACCAGGGCCAGAGCTCTCATGGCTCATGATGGTAACATGGGCCATGGACAGCAACACAAACCCAACCATGGTCCTCTGCCACAGCTCGAGCCCAGACGTCCCCATGATCCTGAGTGGGCAACATCATGGCCCTTGGATACCAATATGGCCTCAGGTGGCAGCCCAGACCTGGGATATCCACATGGGCCACAGACATCATCATATACCCCAGTTATGGTAGGGCCATAGGCTCTATGGCCTTCTGCTGCAGCTGGGGCCTGGATGTCACCATGGCCTTGGGTGATAGCACTATGGCCCTGGCAGCAGTGTGGGCCTCGAAGTCCATCCACCTTAATTCAAAATCACATGCGAAAATAATTGTAGCAGATTATAATTTATGGTAGAGGGAATATTGAAATATCTATGCATGAGCAGGTTTAGAAAATGGGAACAATTGGACCTGCAAGACTACATAGCAGGTAAGGTGCTTGCTCCCAGTCATGAAGACCTGAACTTGATCCATGGCATACACATTGTGAGTGGAGAGAATGAACTTCAACTGATTGCCCCATTCACAGCTAGGCCCAGCTTTCATCTCAGGGTTCTTCTGTGGGGGAAGAATCAGGAATATCTGAAAGACTTTTGTAGTCTTTCTCTGGAAGTTGCTCACCAGCCAATCATCTATAATGTATAGGGTTGGACCTTCACCGAGACTCCTCCTCACAGATATCCTGCTGTTGCCCCTAGTCATGGAGATCCTGCTGTTATGGTTCCTTCAGCGGTCTCATGGCATGCCACCGCCCAAACCACACTGTTGTTTTCATCTCTCCTGAGCCAGCACCCTACCAGTGCACCAATTCCTTTTTCAGAATCAGTAAGAATCAGTGTGTTGGAACTGGGGATGTAGCTCATTTGGTAGAGTCCATGCCCAGCATACATGAATTTCAGGGTTCTAGCTCCAGAACTGCATAAACCTGGTATGGGGGCACATTCCTGGAGGTGGAGACAGGAGGATCAGAAGCTCTGACTTATCCTTGACTACGTGGTGAATTCAAATGAAGAAGGAGACTGCTCATGCATTCCCGAATAATCAGTCACACAGAAACTATATTAATTACAACACTGTTTGGTCAATGACTCTAGCGTATTCCTAGCTAGCTCTTACATCTTACATTAACCAATTTCTATCCATTTGTGTATAGCCATGAGGTTGTGACCTACCAGTAAGGTTCCTAAGGTTCCAGCATGTTCTTCTCCTTTGACAGCTACATGACATTTCCCTGACTTTGCCCCAGTTCCAACACACTGATTCTTATTGATTCTGAAAAAGGAATTGGTGCACTGGTAGGGTGCTGGCTCAGGAGAGATGAAAACAACACCGTGGTTTGGGCGGTGGCATTGCCATGAGACCGCTGAAGGAACCATAACAGCAGGATCTCCATGACTAGGGGCAACAGCAGGATATCTGTCTCTCTCTGTCTCTGTCTCTCTCTGCCTCTCTCTCTCTCTCTCTCTCTCTCTGTGTGT
Organism: Ondatra zibethicus; assembly: GCA_004026605.1. NCBI lineage: Eukaryota > Metazoa > Chordata > Mammalia > Rodentia > Cricetidae > Ondatra > Ondatra zibethicus. The sequence goes on along the minus strand of PVIU01014959.1, from coordinate 34,828 downwards.
GTGTGTGTGTGTGTGTGTGTGTGTGTGTTCTGATTTCCTGCCTTGCTTTACTCTGTTAATCCATTGGCCAAAACAGCTTCTTTATTAACCAATGGTAATAAAACATATTCACAGCATACAGAGGGGAATCCCACATCATTCAAGACCGGCCTTGCTATTACAATCAGGCAGTATACTCTGCTCAAGTACTCCATATTATAAAACAGTGGTTCTTTTCAGGATGTACATTGTCTCAGGAGACTCCATTTTAGAAGCAGCTGTTTACTCTATTCTGAGGGAGAAGGATCACTGCAGGCCCTGGGTAAACCCAGAACCTGCACCATCTGTCAGGTACCACCAATTCAGGATAGACTGATCACTGACTTTTGAGAGTAGAAAGGAAGCCACCCTGAAAGTTTCTTGGGCTTAACTGAGGCCATAGGGGCACATGGAAATATTAAAATTCTATCAGGAAAGCTAGGCCCAGGAATTCATGGGACATGGAAGACCAAGCAAAGTATGTAATTCTCTCAATGAACCTCATAAAGACACCTAACACTGCTTTGCTAAGGCTCCACACCAACCTATCTACCATCTGATATGCAGTGTGTGCCTCAGGGACACAGGACTTCCTGGATGTCCCCGTTGCTTCTCTTTGGCCTGGTCTGCTGCTAGTGACACTGCTTACTTGATTGCCTGTGTGTCCACGTATTTGCCCTTTTAGACCTGGGCCTGGCCTACTATTTCCTTATCCAGACCCACTTCCACCTATTACCTAGCAGCTGAACTCTGCAGCTTCTCAAACTGACTTGCAGCAGCTCCCTCCGGGCACTGGTCTGGTTCCTTATCTTATCAACACCGACTTTTTGCTCAGTCCACTCCCGAAGCTTCTTGAACTACTCTGGGACCTGTGGTACGAAAGATAATGTTAGTAATTAAGATTGTAATAAAAGAAACTGAGTGGCCTAGACCAGGATTCCAAGGTAGTCAGATTAAATTGCAAATTCCTGTCATTGAAACTGCTAAGTTTCCTGAATGTGTTGTGATTCAGTATATTCTGACAATGTGGAAAGACAAAAGTGTTCATGTTCCTCTGTGTTTCTAGCAGAGTATGCTCATGGCACTGGGCTACGTAAAACCCTGTCTTTTCAAAACAATAACAACAAAACAAAACAACAGTGTGCTCATTATAGCTTCATTTCATAATACAGTTGGTACTTTTGGGACTTTGGTCTTTTACTCTTTTACTCTTTTAGCCTCAGATACGGCCTTAAACATGATGTTGTAGATATCTAAACACACTATCATCGATACTTTGTTGGGTGAATAGAAGTCAGCTAATTATATCACTTTATTATTATTGTTGTTTTTCAAGACACAGTTTCTATATGTAGCCTTGGCTTACCTGGAACTCACTCTGTAGACCAGGCTGGCCTCGAACTCACAGAGTTCTCTGTCTCTGCTTCCCAAGTGCTGGGATTAAAGGTGTGCACTACTATGCTCAGCATATATCATTTTATTTTATAGGCAAGAGGTTTAAAATAATTGTCTGGCTTTTAATAATGCTGAAAGGAGTGTGTGTGTGTGTGTGTGTGTGTGTGTGTGTGTGTGTGTGTGTGTAGATCAGAGATCAATTTGGGGTATCATTCCAGAACTCTCTACCTTGTTTTCTGATACCTTGTTTTTCAGGGACAAACACAGGGAACTGCAGCTCTCTAATTATACTAGGTTAACTTCCTAGGGCAAGCACTTAACAGACTGAGCTATATCATCCCAGACACAAAACATCCATTCTGTAAAAAAAATAATTAATTTAATTTTTAAATTCAATATATTTTGATCATATTATTTTCCCTTCCCAACTCCCTGCTCACCCAACATCATGTTTGTACTGGTTGTTTCTCAAAACAAAACAAAACAAAACAAAAAAAACCAAACAAACAAAAAACAAAAACAAAAACCAAACCAAACAAACAAAAAAAAAGAAAATCAAACCAAACTTAAAAAGATAAGACAAAAAATACCAAAACACGCATGCACACACACACACACAAAATGGAATTCATGCTGTGTTGGCCAACTACTCCTGGGGCATGAGGCCTGCCCTGGAGTGTGGTTGACATACCCAGTGACACTCTGTTGAAGAAAACTCAGTTTCCCTTTGCCAGTGGGTAACAATTGCAAATAGTTTCTTGGTTAGTGATGACATCCCAGGTTTACTTCTTCCTGTTAGTGCTGGGACTCCCTGACTCCTCTGCAGGTCTTGTGCATGCTGTCACAATCTCTGGTTTCAGATGTGTATCAGTCCTGCTGTGCCTGGAAGACACTGTTTCCTCTGACTCTTACAATCTTCCACTCCCTCTTCTCAATAGATCCCCGAATCTTGAGGCTCCAGAGAGATTTGGTTAAGATACTGAGTTTTCCAAAGTCTCTCACTGTCTGTGGGTCTTTGTGTTAATTCATAATTTGATGTTTATCTAAATAGATGTTGATGATCATTTTATTAATTACCATATTTTGTCTCTTAAGAATTTTTTTAAGGGGGCTGGAGAGATGGCTCAGTGGTTAAGAGCACTGGCTGATCTTCCAGAGGTCCTGAGTTCGATTCTCAGCAACCACATGGTGGCTCAGAACCATCTGTATTGATGATATCTGGCGCCCTCTTCTGGTGTGCGGGCATACATGAAGGTAGAATGTTGTATACACAATAAATAAATAAATCCTTAAATAAAATAGAAAAAAAGAATGTTTTTTTAAAAAGCTAGAGATATGAATAAATAAATCCCTAGTAATGAAACAAATGGTTCCTATGGTTAATATTTATTTGATGTTTTGCTTTTATAAGGATAGAGTCTAGGGCCTTCACTGTGTTAGGAAGTGTTCTAACACTGTGCATAGCCCCAACTCAATCTTTACTTAGTTTGTAAAGAAGTTATTTTTTAAACTGCATGTAGTTCATTCTCAGACTCAGACATGGTCCCTGGCAGAAGCCTGGTTCCTGGATGTCACCATGACTCCAGGTGGCAGGCAGGCCTCCCACACCAGCCTACTCCTCACTTCCTTCATTTCTTCAATTCTGCCTCTTTCCACAGCACATGACCCATTCCGCTTCGCTCTTCATCCCTTTTCTCCACCACATATTTGCTCATCATGATGCGACCCATCTGCCCAACACCACAAAGTACCTGGAGGGCCTGTGGATTTCTTCTCACCAGCCTGGGCCTTGAAGTCCTAGGCTGGCCTGTGGGTGGCTAGAACCTGTTAGTGTCTTTGGAGAACAGAAAATATTAATTTTTCCATATTCTAATTTACCCATTTCTTCTTTTATGGATCATGCTTTTAGTATCATATTTAAGAAGCTTTTCTCTAACTCTGTGTCACAATGTTGTATGACAAAACTTTTCCTAGGAACCTGCCATACACATGTCTACTCACCCCACATATGGAGGCCGCACAGACCAAGAAAGTATGGACAGCACCAAAGTTCAAGGAGGTGAACCCATGAGTTTTATTGGGGTTACTTACAGGAATATCAGTGAGGAGTTATTTACAGGAGTAGGAATAACTCAAAGACAGCTGCATCGCTGTAGTCAACTCCAGCACAGGTAACAACAGGTTACAGGTTGAGGACTGTCCTTTCCAGGTGACTCAGTTGGTTCAAACCTCTACCAGGCAGCTTGGTTGGTTTCTGTTTCTCTCAGGCAGCTAGTTTGGTCTCAGTCTCCTTTGTAGCTCGGTTTCATTCATCTGAGGGGTCTCTCAGCTTCTATTGCTTAAACTGGCAGGAAGGAGCCTAGTGAATCTAGTCAGTGTCTGGGGCTTCCTGAACCTATTTTGAGCTGTTTACCTCCCTGCTTAAAGAGCTTCCCTGAAGGATAGAACATTTCAATTTCAGAGGAAACTGGTGTATAGGTGTGTGTGTGTGTGTGTGTGTGTGTGTGTGTGTGTGTGTGTGTGTGTGTGTGTGTGTTTGTGTCCTTCACGTGTGTATGGGAGTATGTGTGGGGTGCTTGTAGAGGCCAGAAGAGAGTGGCAGATACCCCAAAGATGGAGTTAACAGGCAGTTATAAGCTCCCTAACATGGGTGCTTCCAACTAAATTGGGTCTTCTGGAAGATAAGCAAGTATTGTTAAGCACAGAAGCATCTCTAGCTCCTTGATATTGTTTTAAAATCTATGGAATGTTTCCTCTGTCATCTGGCTAGATGTTTATTATTTTTTTCTTAGACATTTTTAGTTTCACTGATTGTTTCAATGTTTAACTACAAAATATTTTTCACTGTAAGCTTGCTTATTTATACAAATTTATTGCATTTTATTTCATTGATTTTTTCTAATCTCCATTTTTAATCTGCTTGGTTTATAGTGCACTTTCTATTTTATAATTGTGTATTATAAGGGGAAACAAAGACTGTCAGTCTCTGTTTTTGTTCCTTCCTAATGTTAGGTTTCATTGCTTTAAAATTTTTTCTAAGTATGGATTTAGTGGCTCCCACAAATTTTAAAATGTTTTGTGTTCATTGTGCTCAAAATGTTCCAAATTTTCTTTGGAAGTTTTAAAAAACGAGGTCTTACTATATAGCCCTTTTGGGCCTGAAGCTCACAATGTAGGCCAGGGTGGCCTTGAACACCTACTAGATCCTCTTGGTGTAGCTACCAAAGTACCAGGATTGTGGTTCTGCATCACTATATTTGTTCTCATTTGATTTCAGTCTAAACTCAATGATTGCTTAGAATTGCTGTGTTCAAGGCAAATATGTAAATCACATATGATATGCATGCTATCTAAACTCAATATTTTAATAACTTTCATTTAATCTTTGAACATTTCTTTTTTTCATACATTGTTTTGTTTTAATCTTTGAACATTTCATGCAAGAATACGGTATATCTTTTTGAAGAGGAAAGTCTTACAAGCGTCAGGTCATACTCTATCACAGAGGGAAGTCAGAAAAGGAAAGTATAGGCAGGAACTGAAGCAGAAGACGTGGAGGAGTGCTGCTTACTGGTTTGCTCCTCCTGGCTTGCTCAATTTGTTCTCTTATAGAACCCAGGACCACCTGTTCATACATGTCAATGCCCACAGTGGTCTGGGCCCTCCCACATCAATCACCAATCCAGAAAATGCTCTACAGACTAGCCTACAAGCCAATCCTGTGGAGGCATTTTCTTGATCAAAATTTCCTCTTCCCAGGTGACTCTACCTTGTGCCAAGTTGACATAAAACTAGCTGGCATACTTTCCCAAAGCATACATCGGAGGCTATTTACCAGAGTGAGGATAACTAATTATTGGCTATACCACTGAAGAAAATAATATTTTCTACCATTATTTGCCAAGAGTTCCACAAGGAGAGTGTGTCTTTATGGAATTCTTCCTATTCAAATAAAAGGCTTATAGGCTTCATCATGTGTGGGTTATGTGCAGACAATAACAGCTGCACCGAGTTCATAAGTGCAACAGCTATGTCAAGGGGCATGGAATTCCTTAAATGAAGTAAAGTCTCTATGTTTTCTATGCTGCTGTGCAGTCATTTGTAACCGCTTTCATCAGCAACACACCATCAGTGGGTCTCATTCCTAATTTAAACAAGTAGCTATTTTTTTAAAAAAAAATAGAGCCCCAATCATTCACATCATATCTAGTTGCTTCTTAACGTACACTGAAACAATATAACCGAATTTGTCAAGGAGAGCATCCAAGGAAGGTCAAGCTCAAAAGATGTTCCAAAGAGAGCTCCAAACAGTCCTGCCACATAGTTGTTACTTGACCCATTTCTGTGCTAAACATTTGGTTAACATCTCTCCTTGTTCCCTAGAAATTCCAAGGCAGATAAGTTTGGCACTCTTTGATTACAGAAGGAGAACAGTAAAGAACTTGAATCAAATGCTTCCAAGCAGAAGGAAGAATTGGCCTTGAGTCTAGGGAGGAACCTCAGACTATCCTAATCTTTGTTATATGTTCATTAATTTCAGAAGAAATTGACTGTTGTGAACTGATGCCTGGAAGGTGGTTGCGACTGTGAAAGTGGCAGACTAGAAGGAAGCTAGTAGTAGAGACGCTATTGTTTCTTGGTAATTCTAAACCGAGCTTTGAGGTGTGCCACCTGGTTTTATTTTTTTGAAGATACATACCCCCTCTTTTATTGAAAATAGATTCTTTTCTCATAAAGTATATTCTGATTAGAGTTTCCCCTTCCTGTACCCCTTCCAGTTCCCCCTGTCAGAACACAGTCCAAGAATGTGGTCTTGTGAGAATTCCGAAGGCTTGTGAGAAAACTCCAAGAAAACAAGAGTCTTGTGACTTTATTGTCTTCAAAACAGAGGGAAAGACAGAACAATGTAACCATCATACAACATTTACCTTAAAACAATAGTGGGCCTGTCTCTCTTGGCTAAAGGTAGGTAGGTGTTGCAGTGTTGAACGGCCCTAACATCATGATGTCCTATATCTCCGCTCATACATTTCTAAGTACTGTGACCGAGTATTCAATTGGCTTGTTCAAGGCCTTGGCTTCCATCTCCATTATGAGAATGAGAAATACCATAATTTTAATGAATTAATAGTTATTAATATATGTACATTTAAATTTATTGAGATGTTTCATTGTTCATAGTATGATCTATTTTGGTATATTACCTATATATTCTTGGACAGAAGATACATTCTTCTAGTTTTGGAATGACTATGCTAGAAATGCTCTGTTTTTGTGCATTTTGTTTTCTTACTGTTTTGTGTTTTCTTAACATCTGAGTTAGGGTTTCTATTGTTGTAATAAATTTCCATGACCAAAAGCAACTTGGGAAGGAAAGGATTATTTCAGTTTACAATTATCAGGTCACATTCAATCACTAAGAGAAGTCAGGGCAGGAACTCAAGACAGGATTTTGGAGACAGAAACAGAAACAGAGGCCAGTGGGGGCCGGGGTTACTGCTTTGCTGGCTTGCTACTCATGGCATGCCCAGCCTGTTTGTTTATACAAACCCAGAACCATCAGCTCAGGGATGGCACCACTCACAATAGGCTGGGACTTTCCACATTAACCACTGTCTTATATTTGAAGTGGATTCATTGTGAGTCATATATAATTGTCTTTTTTCCATCATGTGACACTCTCTACCTATTAGCCAGTCTGTGTCTCTCTGTCTCTGCCTCTATCTTTGGTGTCTCAATCTGTCTGTCTCTTTCTTTCTGCTTTTCTGTCTCTCTCTCTGTATGTCTGTCTGTTTCTCTCTCTGTTTCTCTCTCTCTCTCTCTCTCTCTCTCTCTCTCTCTCTCTCTCTCTCTGTGTGTGTGTGTGTGTGTGTGTGTGTGTGTGTGATGCTAGCAACTGAACCTACAGACATGTGTTCTACTACTAAGCTCCATACCCAGGAATTTGTTTTTAAAAGAAAAAGAAAAGCCTTTTTTTGCACTGAAAGACTGGTGCATTGTTGTTAATTTCAGGTAGTTCCTCCTTGTTTTTCTTTGTCTTGTATAGTGGGAGATCACAGCACAAAGAGAAGTGTACAAAACATTTATTTAATAAAAAAGCAAGTTCAAATGTAGCCACATGGGTCATTAAATAAAAGTCTTTCTGTTATGGAAGCTATCCTGTGGGCATAACAGTTATTAGATTCTAATGAGAGCAGCCTGATCACCTTTAAGATTGGGACTGTTGACATTTGGTCATAGAGAGGGTGGGGTGAGTCAGTAGGTCTTTGAAGTTCAAACCACTCTTTCCTCACTGAGTACCAGCTCTCTATGGAATTCACACCCAGCTGCAGGTGGTCTAGGGAGAGGCTAGAGTATATAGTGTGGAAAGTTAACCAGAGGGGAGACTCCATATGCATTTATGGAGAAGTCATTTTTCATGCTGGTTTGGGAAACTTTGGCAATGTGGCTGTTAAGGTACAATGACACTCTTGTAAGAAGGCCCCCACTAGGGCTCACATAAAGAAGCCCTCACTTGTAAGGAAGCTGACTAAGTTCATTAATTTACCATGATGATCTTGGCTGAATTTTATCTTCCTTTGTATGTATGCCTGAGATAATGTCCTTTTAATCTAGTCATTTGCATATATGAAATATTATACAATATTTGGTATTTTGTATATAGATTCTTGGAATTAGCAGATTAGTATGGTTTATACATGTTAAAGCACGTAACAGTAGTTTTTAGTACTTTCCACTAGGATTTCTTCTTTTCACAGGTAAATAGCATTTTACTGGATATGAATAGATGGCATTTTGTCCTCATAATCATCCATAGCCTTTTTTTTTCAGTTTTTCTCTTTGCACCGTCTCTTACTTGTGATCAATTGTATCCAAAACTGTTATGTTGAAAATTGTAGAAATAAATAATTCAGAAGTTTTACGTTACATTTATTACAATGTAGTATTTCAATATATTATTAGTTATCGATATTAATCTTTTACTGTGACTTACTTATAAATATATTTAATGCAGATAAGCAGGTATAGGAAAACAATATAGGATACATATGTTTAGTACTGTCTGCAGTTTCAGAAAATCACTATGGGTTTTGGAAAATCTTCCCTGTGATTAAACAGAGTATCATATGTATGTGTACACATACACACACACATATTATATGGATATTTGAATTAGTTCCATTTTAACTATAGTAAAGAATACTGTTCTGAATACTTACATATATATCTTTTTATAGAATACATTTTCAGTTCTTTTGGGTACAACTTAATAGTGAAATTGATGGCTTATATGTTAAATCTGTTTAACATTTTGGTTTTGTTGAGACAGTCTTATTTTCTCATCCAAACTTGTAGTGATATTTTATTCATATTTTAACAAATAAAGCTTGTCTGAAGATCAGAGTACAAAGCAAAGCTCCTAGAAGCCAGGGAGTGGTGGCATATACCTTTAATCCCAGGATTCAGGATGTAGAACTTTGTGAGTTCAAAAGTACCCTGGGCTACATAAGATAGATCCAGAGACAGATCCAGGTAGTGCTGGCTCACATCTTTAATCCCAATGTTTGGGAGTCACACACCATTAATTCTAGCACTAGGGTAGTAGAGACAGGACTAGTGTGGGAGATCCTTCTGTCTATGTGTTGCTTTTATTGATTAATGAATAAAGAAACTGGCTTGGCCTGATAGGGCAGAGTAGAGCTAGGCAGGGGGTGGGTGGGTGGGAAACTAAACTAAATGCTGGAAGAAAGAAGGCAGAGTCAGAGAGAAGCCATTGTGCCTTGCTGGAGATAGGTGCCAGAACTTTACCAGGGCTGAGCAGCCAGGAACAAGCAAGCGGCCACCTACTACTCAGGAGTGATATGGCTGGGTGAAAAGAGCAATATAAAGGGGAAGAGACAGAAACTCAGTGGTGTGTGGAGGCTGAGGATTCATGGAGAAGATTTGCCCTTTTGGTCTGAAGATTTGTTAGTGGTTCACTACTTTGGTTTTCTGATCTTCAGCTTGAACCCCAATATCTATCTCTGGGCTTTTATTATTTGTGCTGTACAAGCTGACTTCTAGTGCATCCTTCTGCCTCAAATACTTGAGTAAGGAGGGTAAAAATGTGTATCACTACACTTGATTTGTAACATTCTAAAGGAGTGAAATTATTTTCAAAGTGGTAGTGTTATCTTATTTTCATGGCACTGGACTTAGTTTATGCTCATGATTATCTTTGATTAGAGTCATTCTAGTAGGAGAAATCTAATTTTTCAATATGGTGTTTGGTTTGCATATTGCCAATTGAATTGGCTTTTCATGTACTTATTGTTCACTTATGTTTTCTACTTCTTTGGGGAAGAATTGTTTTTCTTTTCTTTAAACAGGGGTTTTCTCTGTATCTCTGACTGTCCTGGAACTCACTCTGTAGACTAGGCTGGCCTTGAACTCACAGAGATCCGCCTACCTCTGCCTCCAGAGTGCTGGAATTAAAGGCATGTACCACCACTGCCCAGAGCAGCATTTTATAGAGTCCTGGATGGCCTTGTACTGATTTTGTAGATGAGGATGACTTGATTTATTTTCTACATATTTATTATAAATTTTCCACATTTTTCTGATGTTAATTTAATTCTATTAGGAAATAATTAGTATTTTTCAGCAATTTTAGTTTATTAATACATGCTTATAGACTTGCATATTTTCTATTTTGAAACAGTCTCAATAGGCTTGAGGAATGTCTGCTTGTTGTTACTGATCATAGTGCCCATTAGATGTCTGTTACTCTAGTTGTTGTATAGTTCTCCATTGTTCTTAACAGTGACTTTAGGTATGAACTTATCAAAGTCCTTCCCAAATAATTGTAATCCTTTCAGAAAGAACATCCATGGTTTGAACAGTGTACCTAAGCCAGAGTGGATAGGTATAACAAGCCACTTCTTGCATAGTAACACCTTATCTACCAGTGATGCTAAGGGAAGATGGCTTCCTACACCATTTCAACTTTCCAACATTTATGCAGAAGTTTTGCCCTATCAATTCTCTGGTGTTGAAATTGAGATGCATCATTCTCTGTAAACTACTGTCATACCTGAAGCAGAGCTCTCACCCTATGTTTGGTAGGTAGTCTTCTAATCTAGACTTGATTGGAATAGCACTTATATGAGGTTGGAGTATGGGAGATGAGAGGTCCTGGTGGCCTTTGCAGGGTATGAAACCACAGACTAGATGCAGGATTTTGAGCCTCCATGTTGCAAAGGTCTAGAGTATAGCTTACTACATAAAATTGGGTTAGATAGAACAAGTTAAGAGTTACGGTATTTGACATTTGGTAGATTTTATGTTTGTGTTGGCCTGCAACTCACCATCCATCTGCTTTACCTTTTCAAGCACTGGTATCTTAGGGTTTCTATTGCTGTGAAGAGACACCATGCCCATGGCAATTCTTATAAAGGAAAACATTTTATTGGGGCTGACTTACAGTTCAGAGATTTAGTCTAGTATTGTCATGGTGGGAAGCATGGCAGTGTGTGGGCAGACATGATGCTAGAGAAGGAGCTGAGGCTTCTACATCTTGATTCATAGGCAACAGGAAGAGAGAGATACTGGGCCTGGCTTGGGCTTTTGAAACCTCAGAGGCCGCCCTCAGTAAAACACTTCCTCAAACAAAGTCACACCTATGCCAACAGAGTTACCTCCTATTCCTTCTCAAATAGTGCCACTCCCTAATAACTAAGAATTCAAATATATGAGCCTATGTGGGCCATTTGTATTAAAACCACCACAACAAGGATAACAGATAGGCATCACCACACATAGATGTAATTTAGTATATTTTCTTAAACGAATGACATATATTTTCCTTTTGTTTTTATGACAACTTCTATGTGTTTATGTAATTGTCACTTAACCGTGGTATTTCTCTGGGAAGTGTGTTCATTAAGAGCCTCTGGAAACCCTTCTAAGTGTTCATTCTTGACTCTCCATGATTAATGACCACATGCATATCCATATATTTTCTTACTGACCATCACATAATTTTAAAATGTACATCTTCAGATCCTTCTTCTTTCCTAATCTTCATATCAGTGTACTCTGTATTTTTGGATATCTCCTATTCAATTCCCATTCAGTACTGGAAAGACATAAAACTAATCTCATATTCCTGTATAACTAATATTCTTCTAATAAATTCCACCTAAGGGAATAGCATCATCAACTTCATTACTCCAGTAAGTTAGCTTCACTTATATTTGTTATATTAATTTCTCTCTATTTCCATATTTAATTAGTCAGCTCAAAGTCCTCCTAATCTCTTGTTTAGGACACCATCATTTATGACCTGCAAAATTAATGTTAGCATCTTCTTATCCCTTTAAAATAATATTCACTCTTCAAATTGAAGTATTAGCTCTCTGCAAGTCCTTGAATAATTCAGATATGAATTTATGTTATCTATCCTTTCCCTCATCCAAATATTCACTTTTCAAAATTTTAAAAGAATTTTATACTTGAATATACAGTATTTGCATAATTTCTGCCCTCTCCCTCTTTTTTTAGATTTATTTATTTATTATGTATATAGTGTTCTGCCTGCATGTATGCCTGCAGGCCAGAAGAGGGCACCAGATCTCATTACAGATGGTTGTGAGCCACCATGTAGTTGCTGGGATTGAATTTAGGACCTCTGGAAGGGCAGACAGTGCTCTTACCTCTGAGCCATCTCTTCAGCCCCCTCTTTCTTCCTCTTAACTCCTCCCAAATACCCTCAAATCCGCTCTCAAATTAATGACCCTTCTTCTATATTATTACCACATATACATATATCTTTTCCTCTCTTTCCCTGTCTAGCACACACACACACACACACACACACACACACACACACACACACACACACACAAACACAAACACACATCTTGAGTCCATTTAGTTTGGACTAAATGTTGTTTATATTTAGTTAGGACTGACCATTTGGTATTTCAGAACCTATCATGAGGCTTGCCCTTGCACAAAGCAGATTCTCTCTCCTCAGCAACTATTGACTTCCTCTAGCTTTTCATTTCACAGAAGGGACTTGTGAAAATTTCCCCATTCATGCTGGCGTGTTGTGGTGGTTTGAATGAAAATGGCTCCCATAGACTCATAGGGAGTGGCACTATTTGGTGGTGTGGCCTCATTGGAGAAAGTGCATCACTGGGTGTGGACTTTGAGGTTTCAGAAGCTCAATCAAGGCCCAGCATCATCTCTCCCTGCTGCTTGTGGATAAAAATGAAGCACTCTCTGCTCCTTCTCTAGCACCATGTCTGTCTGCATGCCATCATGACTATAATGGACTCTGCCTCTGTAAGAAAGCCCCAATTAAATGCTTTCCTTTATAAGAGTTGCTATGTTCATGGTGTCTCTTCCCAGCAATAGAAACCCTAAGACACATGTCAACTGTTATATGCAGGTCTATGCAAGCAATCAAATTCTTGAACGTTCATGGATATTGCTATATCCTTGGGTGTTTAGAAGACACTATTTTGCAGAAGTAGCCCTGCTCCTCTGGCTCTTACAATTGTTCTGCTCCCTCTTCTGTGATGTCTCCTGAGTCTTAGGCATAGGGGTTGTTCTGTGGATAACCTATAGGACCTGGATACCCCAAATCACATATTCTTTGCCTTTTTAGCAGTTGTGGATCTCTGTAGTAGTTTCTATCTGCTAAGAAAGATACTTATTTGATGAGGGATAAGAACTTCACCTAACCTAGGATATAAATATTTAGAATACAGTTAGAGGCTATATTAATTTAGGAAAATGCCAGTAGTTGGTCCTCTTCTAGCAACTATGGCCTCTCCTCCCATGGATTTTTGCCAAGTTTTACATTATGAAGAATGAGTTCCCACCTATTGAGCAGGTCTTAAGTCCAATCAGACAACTGTTACTTGCCCTTATAATATTAGTGCCACTATTATATCTCTCTTGCTATCCAGGCATTTTTCTTCTTTTGAGACCCTTTATTCAGGTCCCAGGCTCAATTTTCAAATGGGCCATTTTTTATTGTTTGTTTTAAGTTCTTTGTCTATTTTGGATATTAATATTCTGTCAGATGTATAGATGGCAAAGATTCTCTCCCATTTTGTGGGTGTCATCTTCAGCCAGTTGACTATTTCTTTAGCTGAACAAAAGCTTTTCAGTTTCATGAAGTCCCATTTGTCAACTTTTGTCCCTAATTCTTGGGCAAATGGAGTCCTATTCAGGACGTCCTTTCCTACACACTGATATCTTGTAGGGCACTGCCCATGTTTTCTTCACGCAGTTTCAATATTTCAGCTTTCATATTTAGGTCTTTGATCCCTTTGGAGATTGTATTTGTGCAAAGTGATAGATATGGATCTAATTTCATTCCTCTACATGTGGACATCCCATTTTCCCAGGACCATTCTCACTGAAGATGTTATTTTTCCTCCAGTGTGCATTTTTGACACTGTTGTCAAATACCAGATGGCTTTATTTATGTGCACTCCTGTTTGAGTCTTCCATTTTGTTAGATTGATCTACATGTCTGGTTCCAGGTTGGTACCATGCTGTTTTTGGAATATATAGCTTTCTGATATATCTGAAGAGCTAGTGTTGTAATCTCTCTAGCTCTGGTTTATTTATTTATTCATTTATTTATTTTTTGCTCAGGATTTCTTGGGCTATCCAGGATCTTTTGCACTCCTATGAGAAATTAAGACATTTATTTCTATTTCTGTGAATAATGTGATGGGAATTTTTATTGGAATTGCATTGAATCTATAAAAAGTTTTAGTAGGATGGTCCCTTTTACAATATTAACTCTGCCAATCCATGAGCATGTGAGGTCTTTTTGTCTTTTTGTGTCTTCTTCAATTTCTTCAGAGCTTTATAGTTTTCACTGTAGACATCTTTCACCTTCTTGGTTAGCTTTATCTCTGGATATTTTGTTTTATTTGAGGCTAGTGTGGATAGGATTGTTTCTACACTCTCCATTTCACTTATGTTGGTTTTGGCACATAAAAGACTACTGATTTTTGTAAGTTGATTTTGTATCTTGGCACTTTGTAAAGAGTTGATCATTTCTAGAAGTTTTCTTGTGGAGTTGGGTTTTCCTATTGTGCTGGCTAGTTTTATGTCAAGTTGGCACAAGTCATAGTCATAGTGTTTCATCATAGCAGTAGTAACCCTAACTAAGACACCTATACATAGTATATAATCTACATGTAGGTAAAAGTTAACTCCTTTTTCTGTTTGTATCGCTTTCATTTCTTTCTCTTGTCTTATTACTCTGTATAGGGAGGGCTTCCAGCACTATACTGAAAAGGACTGGAAGTAGTGGCAGCCCTGTCTCATTCATAAATTTAATGGGATTTCTTCAAGTTTTTCTTCATTTAAAATGTTGGCTATGTGCTTTGGAAATCAATATGACAGTTTCTCAGAAAATTGGGAATTGATCTACCTGAAGACCCAGCTATACCACTCCTGGGCATATACTCAAAGGATGCTCCACCATACCACAAGGACACTTGCTCAGCTACCCTCATTGCAGCTTTATTCATAATAGTCAAAAACTGCAAACAGCCTAGATGTCACTCAACCAAAGAACAGATAAAGAGAATTTGGCACATTTACACAGTGCAGTATTACACAGCTGTTAAAAAAATAACACCATGAAATTTTCAGCCAAATGGATAGAACTCAAAATATTCATCTTGAGTGAGGAAACCCAGACCCAGAAAGACAAACATGGTATGTACTCACCCGTAAGTGGATATTAGCTGTAAAGTAAAGGATAACGATGCTACAATCCACAGACCCAGAGGGGCTAGGTAAAAAGGAAGGCTCAAAGGGAACACATGGATCTCCCTGGGAAGGGGAAATAGAAGAGATTTTAAGGGTGGCCTAAGGGCATGTACGGATGGGAACAGGAAGAATTAGGTGGGGGTAGAGGGAGGGAGTACTGGGAGAGATGACTAAAATTGGAGGGCATTTCGGGGGTGAGGTAGAAACCTACTGTAATGGAAACTTCTAGGAATCCACAAGGGTGACCCTATTGAAGACTCCTAGAAATGTGGGATATGGAACCTGAACCAGTCATCTTTTGTAACCAGACTGGAGCATAGCATAATTGTCATCAGAGAGGCTTCATCCAGCAACTGATGGGAGCAGATGCAGAGACCCACAGCCAAACATTAGGCAGAGCTCAGAGAATTCTGTAGAAGACTTTTATCATGAAATCGTGTTAGATTTTTGTCAATGCCCATTTCTACAGCTATTGAGATGATCATATGATTTTTTCTTTAAGCCCATTTATGTGATTTATTACATTTATTGAATTACATATGTCGAATCATCTCTGCATGGATCATTCAGGATAAATCCAACTTGAGTATAGTTCTCTCTTTTTGTTTTGTGTTTGCCTGGTTTTAGTATTTGAGTAATGCTGGCTTCCTAGAAGGAGCTAGGAAGTGCTCCTTCTGTTTCTAGTTTTTAAAATAATTTAAGAAGTAACTCCTGTAGATCATACTTAATGATCTAGTAGAATTCTGCTGTGTATCCTCTTGGTCCTGGGTTTCTTTTAGTTGTAAGCTTTTTACTGTTTCAGTGTTCATATTTGTTATAAATCTGTTTTAGTTGTTGATCTCTTCTTCATTTAACCTTTATGATATGGATTGTAGCACAAATACTAAAAACCCAGAGGAAGATGTAGGGGTTAAAGCTGAAGATCAGAGAAGCAGAGCAGTAAGCCACTAGAGAGACCTTTTACCTCTATCAATACTCAGACCAATGGGATGATCCTTAGACTGCCTAGACTGCACTGTGTCTCCACCAAACCTCAGACTCGACACTCCACTGAGTTCCTGTTTCTTCCCCTTTATATTCCTCTCTCCACCTCCCTAGTGTTGGGATTAAAGGCGTGTGACTCCCAAACACTGTGATTAAAGGTGTGATCCACTACCACCTGGATCTGTTTCAGGGTCCATCTTGTGTAGGCCATGGTGGCCTTGAACTCACAGAGATCAGTCTGCCTCGAGTCCTGGGATTAAAGGTGTGTGCCACCACTCTCTGACCACTAGGGGCTTCACTTTGCACTCTGATCTTCAGGCAAGCTTTATTTATTAAAACACAAATAAAATACCACTACAATGGATAAATGTGGAATTCATTCATTTTTGTAAAAAAGGCTTTCCAGCTTTACTGAGTATGTATTTTTAAAGTGTTCCCTTATCATTTTTAAAATTTCTTTGGTGTGTGTCATAGTGTTTCCCATTGTCACTTCCCTTTTTCCTTTTAGTGGATTAAGTTAAGGGTCTGCCAGTGTTGTTTGTATTTCCAAAGAGGGAGATCTTGGATTCATTGATTCTTTGTATTGTTTTGTGGTTGTTGTTTCTATGTCATTAATTTGTACCCTCGATTTTATTACTTTTTTCAGTCTATTGGATTTGGTTTTGACTTGTTCTTTTTTGCCAGTCTTTTGGAGGTGACTCATTCAGTTGTTCATCTGTGCTCTTTCTCACTTTCTTACTTTAATATAGGCATGCAGAGCTATAATTTCCTTCTTTGGACTGCTTTTAATGTGTCCTAAAAGTTTTGGTGTGTTGCGTTTATACTTTTTCTTCATGTACAGGAATTTTGTATGTCTTCATTTCTCTCTCGACCCATTCATCATCTAGTGGTTTGTTGTTTAACCTCCATGGATTTCTGTAGCTTGTAGAGTTTTTGGCAACTGACTTCAGGTTCTTCTGCTTGAAGATTAGATAAGATACTTGGAATTATCTCAGTTTTCTGAATTTGTTTTGTGTACTAAGAAACATCCTATTTTAGAGAAGTGTCCATGAACAGCTAAGTAAAATGTATATTCTTTGGTGTTCTGGTGGAATATTCTGTAGATATCAGTTGGGTCTATTTGATATGATACCATTTAATTCTGATATTTTTCTGTTTATTTTTTGACCCTATGATCTGTGCATTTGAGATAGTGGGGTGTTGAAATCACCTGTTATTACAGAGTTGGGGTTATTCTCTACCCTGAGGTATCCTTTTATATAAAATTGGTTGTATCAGTGTTTGGGGCATGTGTTTGGGATTGTAATATCTTCTTGGTTAATTGTTCCCTTGGCCAGAATGAAATATCCTTCTTTTGCTCTTCTTATTAAGTTTGACTTGAAGTTTATTTTGTCAGAAATTAGGATAGTGACACCATGTTGCTTCCTGGTTCTATTTGGTCAGAATATATTTCTCATAGTTTTGCTCTAATATGGTGCCCATCTTTAAAGATGAGTTTTATGTAAATAACACAAAACAGGCATTGTTCCTTAATCCAGTCATCTAACCTGCATTTTTGGATTGGTAGTTTTGGCCATTATTATTTAGAGTTATTGTTAAAATGTTTGTATTGTTTGTGTTCATAGTCCCATTTTGTTTTCAGTAATTATAGCTTCATTTGTTTTCTTTACAGAGCCTCTTGGCTATGCTTATTCCTCTCTTAAATTTGGAGTTTTGTTTTCAATGTTCTCTGAAGGACTGGTTTAGTGGACAAGAATCTTTTTATCTTGTTTATATAATGGAAAGTTTTTTCCTTTCTTCTTTCATTATGGCAGCTATTACTGGGTAAAATAGTTTGCATTAGCATCTGTGGTCTTTTAGAATTTGCAGTCCATTATTCTAGTCTTCTGGCTTTTCCAGATTTCACTGAAAAGTCAGCTGTTATTCTGCTGGGTTTGCCTTCAGATGTTACTGTGTGGCTTTTCTCTTTCAGCTTGTAGTGACCTTTTCTTATTCTGTATATTTAGTATTTTAACTATATTACTTGGGAGCTTTTAAGGTGTGTTACATTTGTTTCTGCTCTGGAACATTTGTTTAATGATGTAAAGATGTGCTGCTTTTGTTTATGCTGCATTTGTTTAACTCTGTGATAAAGCTGTGTTACTTTGCCTGTCTAAAACACCTGACTGGTCTAATAAAGATCTGAACGGGCAATAGCAAGGCAGGAGAAAGGATAGGCAGAGGGATGGCAGGCAGGGAGAATAGGAGGAGAAGGAAGAGAAGGAGGAGGAGCAAGAGAGAACAAGAAGAGGAGGACACTAGGGACCAGTCACCAGGCCACACAGCCAGCCACAGAATAAGAGTGAAAGTAGGAAAAGGAAAAAGTCCAGAGGCAAAAGGTAGATGGGATCATTTAGGTGAAGGAAAGATGGCTAGAAATAAGCCAAGCTAAGGCTGGGCATTCATAAGTAATAATAGGCCTCAGTGTGATTTATTTGGGAGCTGGGTGGAGGGCCCCCAAAAGAGTACAGGGTAAAAAGAGAAAAAGAAAATTCAGCAACGCTTGGTTCAGGGGCAGTTCACAGTGCTCCACACCAGACTGGAAGGGTGATAATAAGGAAGATCATAACAGCTGCTGTGTCCAGTAACAGCAGAAGGATTTTTTTTTAGCACATTTAAAGGACTTAAGCCTTAAAACTCACTGGGGAAAGGTTGTGCAATGTTCACAGGTGAAACCAATCTGGTCATAGGTTTTTTTCATTTTTCTAGGATGTGCCAATGTAGTTGGGCACATCAAGGAGATCATTATTGTGACTCCAAACATTCAGAAGGTGGGTCCCAATTAATTCCCAGTTATCCTGTCTAAATCACAGGCCTGAAGCCCATCCCGAATAGTTGAACTGAGCTCACTGGGACTTCCCAAAACAGAGGGAATCATTAGTACAGACAGATATGGGAGGGTGTAGCCAAACCATTGGGTGAAAAAGTGTTGGCCCAGTAGGCTTCTCCCCTGATTTGCTCTTACCTGCATGGATATGACTAGGCACAAAGGTTTTAAAGCCACCACTGTTTTCCTTTGTTTATGCATGTACACATAAGCCCGTCTATGCACCACAGCCACGTATGGCACCCAGGCCACAGTCATGGTACTTAGAGAGCATATACCTTAATTGATGGTACCGCAGATACTAAAGTCACTGTTGCCTCAGCACTTGCTGGCTTTGCAGCCACCATGGAGAGATAACACAGGTCCTCCCATAAGCCAGTCTGTCACTTTGGCCCACTCCAGTGGCCAGAGCCAGCCTGCTGTGTTACTTGTTTTTGTTGTTGTTGTTTATTGTTTTGCTAAATGTAACAGGAAAGCCATTAAACCAAAGCAAAAATGCAAATATGCCCTGGTTCCTCAGCCCAGTATCCATTTCTCAATTTCTCTATCGCTTTCCCAAGTAGCCAAGCTCAGTCACCCCTTCCCTTGATGTTAAGAGCCTGCCCCAGAAACACAGCCTCAGAACTGATGAATCACAATGCCTTCACTTCACTTCCAAGGTTTCCCAAAATCTTTCCCAAAGCACCAACATATAACTACCTATCCATAGTTCTAATTTAGCCCCAAACTCTCTTTCAAAGTACTACCATATAACTGCCTATCTCTAGATTTTTATTTATCCTATCTCTCAATTCTTCTTGTCCAAATGTGTTACACCCAAATGCTTAGAAATGCTCCCTTTGTTTCTGTATTTGTCCTTTTGTCCTTTTTATTCACTTTTGTTTCTTCATTTCTCTTTACATCTTTCCGCTTACTGCTTCATTTTACCTGTCTAAACGTGCTTCTCTTGGGACGGTTCCCTTGTCTGACTAATGAGAGTCCCCTGCCTGTAGCTAAAGGGCATGTTCTCATCCCTGTTCAGGCATCACTTGCCATAGCCATGCAGGGCTCTGGGGTTCTAAGGATGGACCTGACCAGGGCAGAGAGAGAATGAAGCAAAGACAAAGAGATGAAAAGGAATGCTGGGATCAGGTGTTCTGGGCTCTGTGATGAAGAAACTGCAGCACCCCCAAACCTTGCCATTTTTATTATATAGAGTTGAACAGAGAGGTGGAGTTATTGCATACACCTGAACAAGGAAGTGAGGTTATTACATACAAATAAACAAGGAAGGCTTTGTTATCTATCTCTCTGAGCCTCAGAGGGGTGGGAGACTTTGTTGTTTCCCCATTGGTCTGAGGCTTTTTGGTTCTTGAAATAACTAGATCCATGTCAACAGCACACACTCACTCATGGCTTTCTCCATTCTCCACATTCAGCATTTTTATTCAGCAATGTTTGTGTTGTCAGTGATTTCCATTAGTTTATTCATGGCCTCTTAAAGTTCATTCAGTTGTTTTTGTTCTTTTTGAACTCCTTGAATTCTTTGATTCTGTTGATGTTACTTTTTAAAAAATTCTGTGTCCTGTGCTGGAGAGATGGCTCAGAGGTTAAAATTGGTTGCTTTTTCAGAGGATCAGAGTTCAATTCCCAGAACACATATGGCAGCTCATAACCATCCATAATTCGGGACACAACATCCTCTTCTTAACTCTGTAGTCCCCAGGTATATATGTGATGCACAGGTATACATACAGACAGAATACTCATACACATAAAATAAAAATAAATAAATCAGAAAAATTTAAATTTGTGTCTTGGTTCCATCTAGGTAATTCACATTGGAGACTATTTCTGTTGAACTAGTGGTCTTTTTGGTAGACATAATTTCCTGATCTTTCATATTGTCTGCGTTTTTTTTTTTTGATTGTCCTGGCCATGCAGGTTTATTTTCTTGACTGTGTGCTGATAGGCGATTCCAGCTTGCCCCTGTTAGTGAAAATCTGGTTTTGCTTTTGTTGTTGCCCAAACTTGGTTGATTTCAGATCAAGTAGGAAGAGTTTGCATGTCATTCCTTCAGATAGTTGATGCTGAATTTTGATCGTAGAGAGGTTGTTACCAACTCAGTATAAGGTAGGGAGGCACAAGAATGCAGCTCCCAGCTGGATCTGGGCCCAGAGCAGCATAGCGGGGAACATGACAGGCTACCTAGCTGGGAGTAGAGTTGAAAGGGGACAAGGAGCAGGGGACCTGGGGTGGATTTACAGATAGGGTGTGTGAGTGGGACTCCTGAATGGGCTTGGGCACCACGGATGGTGCCAGGCAATGGCTAGCCAAGACTCACTAAGGATGTGAATATGTGGGTGCCACTTCCAGCTGGTTCTATGCAGGGCAAAGGCCTGGGTGAGGAGAGGTGGCTTTGGGCTAGGATGTGGGTGTCTCCTGCAAAGAGTGCAGAGGTAGAACCACTTTCTGTTCTTAAATGTCAGTGTGACAGCATCTCAAACTGTAGGTCATGTTGGTTTCAAATTTAATATCCTGCCTTGACCTCTGGGATACCTGGATGACAGAAGTACACCGTGACACCTTTGATCCCTTCTGGTTTTGTTCCCATTAATTTTAAACACAATGAACCAATTTCTTTTTGTAAAAGGACCATACTCCGTCCAGCTTCCCAAACCTCAAATCTGTTCTTCCTTATCTCTGGAACTCCATTTTGGTACTTCTAGTTCAGTCTTCTTTCCTGTTTAGGTGCCAAATTACATGGCTCTTCCTCTGCAAAGGATTAGTGTTCCCTGCTATGAGATGAGCCTGCAGAGCTGAGTGATTCCTCACTCATAAGAAAATCATCCATTATGGTAGAGTTTCTTCGTTTTTATACAAAAAGCTTAGTGAAAGTAGAGGCCACACTGTATTTGCTCAACCCATGTATACCTAGAGATAGTATAATTCTTGACCCAGTGTTTTGAGTGGTTTTCTGAAACTGTAAGGCTGGAAAGCATTAGATAAATTTGAATGGCTTTCTATTTATGTGCCTAAAGCTTGCTAGCAAAATACAAAGAACTCACAAATTTCTGTTTGAAACTCCGTGGAGGCTCTTCACATATCAGCTGTGAGAATTAGATGAAGTTGTTTGTAAATAGTCTTGGAAAGCAGAGTCTTCCTGAGAAAGGATTCCTTTGGCATATATTAGATAATTTTTGCTCTTTTATATAGAAATTTCATTGTATGTATTTGACATATATAAAACATGATGAGCTATATATATATATACATATATGTATATATGCAAGTTAATCTGTCCATAAACTCACATTTCCTCATTTAAACATGTGAGTAAAAGCAGCTGGGTTTCATTTTGTGGTAGATCAACAATAGCATGCTTTATATCTGGTCCTCAACGCCACCTCTGTTCCTTATTGACTCACTTTACTTAACCATGTTGAGCCTCAGTTTTCTCATTTGCATTTGACTAATAGGATCTTTTCTATCAAACTACACCTGACTTTTAAGATAAACTAATTTACATGGAAGAAGAAATACCAATTGCCCTGATTTGATCATTATGTGCTGGATTTGTGTATCAACACTATGTTGCATTAATATGTAAAATTATTTCATGTTAAAAGATATTACTTAGTGATTTCTAAAACATGAACCGGGTATCATGATGAAGTAATGGACCTGCCTACTCAGAATGGCTTTGGAAGACTTCCATATTTTCTTTGTAGCACCCAAGAAATAAAGCTTAAGTTTGACTGAGTGGACAAAAGGGTACACTTCTTTTTATCAGTCCTGTCCTTGGCCCTCCTCTATTCCCTCAGTACTGCTATCAAATGAGTCCAGACTCCCAGAAATACTTGCATGTTTTTTCATATTGCTGTGTAGATCTGACCAGGCAGTGTTTCAGTAGTCTTCTTAGACAAAGGAGGGGTTCTTTTTCTTTCCCATGTTAACCATTTCAGAAAAATGAGTAACACGGAATCCACTACAGCATTTGGTCAGTCTTGCCCATCATGTTCATTCAAAGAGTATGAGCTTTGAAGTTAGGTAAAACTGGATTTCATACTTAGCTCACAATGTTAACTCGTTGATTCATTTCATTGGCTTCAGGTGAACATTCTTTCCTGGGGCTATAGATTTGAGGTAGTTCAGGTTCTAGAAGATGAGAGTTTAGGGAGCAGCTTTCTTCATTTCATAGCCATTAGAACCACCATGCCTATGATGTGAAACTTCAAACTCTCCATTTTTGGAAGTGATAGATATTAGAGGGACTTTTCTTTTCCCTGTGGAAATTTTTAAATGGACTTTGCTTTTTAAGACAAGTTTTTTGATTCACATAAAAATCAAGAAGGTAGTAGAGAAGTACCTTTAACCTTACACCCAGTTTACTCTATTAAAATCTTACATTGGACTAACACATTTAGTATAACTAATGAAAAAAGGTTTTTATTATTTAAAAGAATTTTGAATTTAAATATATTTTGAGCATATTCTTCCCTTCCCCCAAGCCATTTCAGATCCTCTCCCCCTCTCTACCCACCCAACTTTTGGTTGTTTCTCAAAAAAATCAAGCAAAAATAAAATACAACAAAATCCCCAAACCCAAGAAAATAAAACCATACCCCAAAAGAAAAACAAATAAACAAAACCCCACCAAACTATAACCAAATAAAAGCACATACACACACACACACAAACTGTGTAGTCCATTATACGTTGGTTAACTACCCCTGACTACAAGGCCTGCCCTGTAGTAGTTGATATACCCAGTGCCATTCTATTGGAGAAAATGGATTTTCTCTCTCCAGCAGGTATAAGTGGCATTTCAGTTGATAACCTTTACCCTAGTGGTGTGGGAGGTCCTTCTGTCTGTGTGTTGCTTTTTATTGGTTAATGAATAAAGAAACTGCTTTGGACCTATAGCAAGGCAGCACTTAGGTAGGCAGGGAAAGCTAAGCTGAATGCTGGGAGGAAGAAGGGCAGAGTCAGGGAGATGCCATGGAGCCCCTGCTGAAGACAGATGTGCTGAAACTTTGTTGGTAGGCCACAACCTCGTGGTGATGCACAGAATAATGGAGATGGGTTACATTAATATGTAAGAGTTAGCCAATAAGAAGTTAGAGCTAATGGGCCAACCAGTGATTTAATTAGTACAGTTTCTGTGTAATTATTTCGAGGCTAAGCTAGCTGGGTGGCCGGGAACCAACAAGCGGTACCCTCCTTCAACACCCTAGTGGCGAGATTCTCATTCATTCATCCATGCATGTATGCATCCATTCATTTAAAAATATAACAAAATATAATGACATAATACCAAAACTATCACATCAAAGTTGGATAGAACAAACCAACAGAAGGAAGAGCCCAAGAAGAAGACACAAGAGTCAGAGACCCACTCATTTGCACACTCTGGAATCCCATAAAAACACTAAACTGGAAGTCATGATATATACACAAAGGACCTGGCACAGACCCGTGCAGGCCCATGCAGGCCCTGCGCATGCTACTTCAGTTGGAGACATTATTTCAAGGCATTTGTCAGCTTGTATTAGAAAACAAGTCCAGGGCTGGATCTAGAAAGGACCTGCTTTATCCTTCTAGCATATATTTTATATATGCTAAATGTAAAGTATATGTTCTTTTTTAAAAAAATTACTCTCTCTCTCTTTCTGTGTGTATGCATGTGTGCATGAACATGTTGTTGCAAGTGCCATGGTGTATGTGTGGACGTCAGAGGACAACTTGAAGTTTTCTACTTTCACCATATGGATTTGGGTGATCAAACTAAGGTTGCATGTTTGGTGGTAAATGTCTTCCCCTCTGAGCCATCTCACTAAACTCCCTATGTTTTTATTTTATTTTCTTCACATATTCTCACCATCTTCACTAAAATCCCATTAAACTCACAGAGTGGTATCTAATGTGCTGTAGGAAATTATTTAAGGGTGAGGGCACTTTATGTGTTAAAAAGGTAAAGGACAGAGAACAGTGCTCCCTTCCTTTACTCCAAAGAGGTATCCTTGGCTACCGTTTGGAAACAGCTTGTTCAGAATAGCAACTATACTGGGGTCAGAGGCTAAAAATGTTATCACAGAGGAGGATCTAGAGAAAATGAACATCCTGTAAAACAGATAGAGCTATGTATGTGAGGCCTATTTGAAGCCAATGTGCTGCAATTATTTTCCTTCTGAGAACCCATTTGTCTTAGTTTCTTTTGCTGTCACCATGGTAAAATACCCCAGCAAAAGCAATTCAGGGGAGAAAGGTTTTCTTTCAGTTCACAGTTCAAGGGTATAGTGTTGTGAAATATTATATAACTGGGCAAAGATGTATTACATTTGCTTATGCTGCAGAATATGATTTTAACTGTGTAAATGTGTTACTTTTGTTTGTGCTGTATTTTTAAATGATGTGATCTGTCTCACCTTGCCGACTGGCCAATAACTAGGCAGGAGAAAGGATAGGCAGGGCTAGGAGGCAGAGAGAATAAATGAAAGGAGCAATCTAGACTCAGAGAAGAAAGAGGAGAGAATGAGGGATACACCCGGGGGCAAGAAGCTAGGCAGACACCAGCTAGCCCTAGAGAACTGTGACGGTGAGATATGCAGAAGACAGGTAATAAGCTCCGAGGCAAAAGGTAGATACAAAGAAACAGGTTCGTTTAAAAGAGCTAGCCAGAAAGGAGCCTAAGCTAGGCTGGGCATGTCATGATTTATGAGCTAGTCCTGGTAGCCCAAAAGAAAAAGGCTGGTACACTTAGTCTCATCATAATGGGAAGTCAAGGCACAGGAACTTGAAGCTGCTGGCTATGACATCTGAAATCAAGACCCAGGCAAAAATGAAGGTTTGTTGTTGCTCAGCTTTGGCCACTTCCACATGCCAAAATTTCAACCAAGACATGTTTCCACACACAATGGGCAGGTCTTCCCACCTCAGTTAACCCAGTCAATACCAATCCCCACATACTTGTCCAGAGGCTCGATTTCCAGATAGTTCTAAGCTGATAATCGACACCAGCTATTATGCCATCTGAACTGACTACTTCGAAACCTGTGGCTTCAGAATTTTGTAAATACAGTGTATCTAGAGTTCAGGTCCAAGTTTTATGTTTTGCTTCCCGTATTTGTACATATCTGAAGCAAGCACAAATTTTATAATGGCCTGTAGCAGCAGCCTAAAACATTCTAAGGAAGAGCCAGTGTGGAATGTGATTAAACCAGAAACACCATGGACTTGTTGTAAATGTTCTGGTGGACATGTGTGTGTGTGATATATATAATCATATAATTCTTTGCATATAATGATTATATGCAAAGAATCAAGACTGAGCTTGTTTTTAAAGCTTGATTATCTCTGGAAAGAGGGATTATGAGTTATTTTTACTCATTTATTTTTCATTTTTAGAATTTTATGAAGATGAATTAGAACATGTTATTTTTTAAGAAAATTGTGGGACTGGACAGATGGATCACCATTTAAGAGAACTTGCTCTTCTTGCAAAGGACTTGAGTTGGGTTCCCAGCATCAAACTGGCAGTTTACAAAACATCCTTAACCCCAGTTCAGGGGATCTGGTGACCTCATGCAGTGCACATACACACAGGCAAAACCCTAATATACCCATTTTTAAAAAGAGATTGTAAAATGGATTGTTGTTCTATCTGCACTTTAACTTATGTCATTGGTCACATACTGGATACTGGGTGAGCTATGGTCCCTTTGCACATGTTAACTGGAGGTCTTCCAAGAAAAAAACTTCTTGGAAAGAGACCTGTAGTTAGCAACACATATAGATTAGAAAGAAAAGCCAGCTCTTTAGAAGAACAGTTTTATCTTTCTGTGAATTATTATTCTGACCAGCCATCATACTTCTAAAGAGGTAAGTGGCCTACTAGAAAACTCTAAGGAATACATCTTTGCAATTTTTATTATGGAAAATTTCAAACATATACAAAAGTATAGAGAATAAGGAATTCTCAAACATCTATCACACAGCTTCAACAATTATCAAATCAGAGCCAATCTTGCTTCATCTATATACAAACTTATACCACCCTAATTATATTGACACAATTAACAGTAGCGTATCTGTAAATTTTCAGTATAGTTCTCTAAACAATAAGGGTTTCTTTAGAAAGCAAAACCACAGTACATATCACAAATAGAAACTCCAGTAAATTATAAGATGTGGTTTTATTTCAAAGTCTGTAAGATATGGGGACACAAAACATTTCACTGGCACGAGGAAGGGTGTTAACACTAAATTGGAGTTCAAGCCTTTCCCGATATAATGGTTTATAATGGTAAAACACAACAACCATATCAGAACCTCTTTGGAACCCTTGTAGTGAGCTGAGAAAGAGTAATGACATCACCCTGTGGCAAAATGCCGTGAAATTTCCTTGTTCTTGCCATAAACCTCTTCTTCTGGGAAGAGTTGACCCAAGCTCCCTCATTTAAATTCTTCATTTTGTGTTCCCCTTTACCGCAGTCTTTTTCCCTGAAGCCTTTCAAAGTGACACCAATTTAGCACTCTCAGCCTTTTGCGATTTTACATGCAGAAAGCATGTGCTACCGAGAAGCGAGTTGGGTGTACTAGGAAAGGGATGAGGACCACAGCCAACTGAAACAGTGAGAGGCAAAAGACACTTAGGCAACTAAATGGCATAAAAAGCTCTGAAAACTGCTTTAGAAGCAGTTTTTCTTCGTGCTCACCATCAAATATTACAGAATACTGAATCTTTAAAATAAAAAAACCTCAGCATTTTCTGCAAGGAAATGTTGACATTTAAGAAGTAGATAGAGCATTGCAAAAAATTAAATGTATTATTTGTATATTATTTTAAAATTTATTTTTATAAAAACTCACAATAGGATTTCATTGTAGTGTTTTTACATTTACCTTTATAGCAAGTGATACTTTTGAATAAAATTTTAAGCAAATTAACAACAGTACAAAACCACTAAAGTTGTTACATGGAGGACTAACACTATAAAATGTTACCCTAAATGATGGCACAGTATTAAAACTGTGCCAGCCAATGTATGGTATGACACAGGAATGAGTGCTAATGCTTCTCGGTGAACATCTCCACCTGTTCTGCAATGATTATAAAACACCTGATACACACAAGCCACACACATGGTGCTTAGACAGCAGACACTCTCCTAGCACCAGATTGGGAGGGAAATGTTTGCCACAAAGAGATTACAAAATATGAATTGAATCAAAGACCTCCAGTGATGCCAACCATATTTCAAGTAGTGTCTTGGATGCAGGATATGCAGAGTTAAGGAAAAATAGTCGTTGCTCTCAAAGATAATAGTCTAATGAACAAGGCAGACACATCAGTAAAGCACAACAAAAGGCTATAGGTGCTGAATTAAGTCCGCTCACATACAATAGTACAAAAACCAGAGCAAAAATGTTGGTAAAACAGACAGAGGAGTGTTCCAAGATGTAGAAGGAAAACCAGATGAGCGGTCTCCTTGGGAACCTTAAAAGTGCTCCGGTGAACTTGACAATACCACTGAATACTGGATTCACATCAATGATTTTACTTCAGTGTAATCTTGAGCATGGTTTGTGTTCATCTGGAAAAACAAACAAACATATATATTGCAGGTGTATATTTAAAATTCTTCCAAGCAGCAAAGTTACTAAGGACACATTAGGTGCACCAATCACTTGGTATTTAGAAAGCCCACACAGGCTCCAAGGCAAATGTGTTGTGAACCTAGATCAGCAGTTGAGGGAACTATGGGTACACACGTGCACACACATTCTCTCTCTCTCTCTCTCTCTCTCTCTCTCTCTCTCTCTCTCTCTCTGTGTGTGTGTGTGTGTGTGTGTGTGTGTGTGTCTCCCTCTCTCTCGTAGTGAAACCAGAAAATTCTACCTTCTAGACTAGAGTCTAAACTTACAGGAATAATTCAGGCTAGTGGACACATCGCAATACACATTGGTCATGTACAATAAACTGCTAACCATTGCACAGAAGTGTGTTTCTTCATGCAGTTAAAAGGACTATCTCATTGGAGATATTTACACAGTATCTATTTGGATCATCTACAATGGCAGGCTGAAGAGAAAACTTGAGTGTCAGATGATTTGGTAACCGGTGAAATTACAGTGCAAGAACTACAACTAGGTCTGACTTCCAAGTGTCTGTGAAGTTTCTATCACTTCCTGTTCTCTCGTGAAAGTGTCGCGTGGCCATACTGACTTCCTATAGCTCTGTTTGCTCAGAACTGTTTTAACTATGTTACATACAGTGTCATATCAGGAGAGGGCTACCAGGAAAATAGTAAGCCTGGAGGTAAAAGTTCTGCTCAGGGAAAATTTTCATCTACATCCTGTAAGTCATTCTTATAGAATGAAAGGCCTTATTAAATATCTCAAATGAATCCATCAGAGTAATAAAGAAAATGGATCATACAAGTCAATTTCCTGCCTTTAGTTTGTTTCTTTATACGCCAGATTACATGTTTCCAGTATATATACAAACTTATATTAACATAAACCTATATTAACTTGTTTCCTCTTTGTACATTTGAAAGAACAAAACACTTTATCATGGGGCGGAGAGTGGAGCTCAGTAGTCCAGTACATGCTTAGCATGCAAGAGCCCAGAAAAAATACCCAGTTACCAACAAAACATTTGAATAAATGAAAATGGAAAATGAAAGCTATTTATAAAATGTATGGAAAAGAAATTTCTAATTCATATCTGCAAATCTCAATTATCTGATGGAGTACTCTTCCCTTTTCAATTGAAAGATGGATGTAAAAATTTGGTTGTATATTTTAGTATAATCATAAATACTATATAAAATGGATTAATACTCTTGGAAAAATACCCAGTTGTTGAATAGTTTTTAGAAGACTGGTAGAATTAATATACCATCCCTAATAATGTGTTTAAATCTGGGACTACTGACAAAATCTTGAAGAGAAAAATTCACAGTATATTTATAGGCAAACATTTTTATAATGGATTATGAATACACTTTTGATTATGTAAGATTTATAATGTAAGGATGCTCTAAGAGGCCCTACAGGATTGCTCAGTGGGGAAAGCACTTGTGACCAACCCTGACCACATGAGTTCTGTTCCCTGAACCTGCATGGTGGGAGAAGAGAGCACCATTCCTACACATTGTTCTCAGACCTCCACAGGTACACAATGGCATTCTCTCACCAGCATAAACACGTGCACATGCGCGTGCACACACACAAATAAATGTATATTTAAAGGATGACACATTAGTGACTCTAGTAGTAGCAAGTACAAGGAAAGCCTCCATTGCATTTCTGAAAGGGTTTCTAAGGTTTTTTTCTTATAAAAACAGGTATCCATAAAGCTGAATTCATTATATCTGAAATGTCAATGTAGAACTTAAGGTTAATGGAGATAAAATTGCAGGATCTACTAGAAACTTTTTAACTAGTAAAAGTAATTTTGATTGGAATTAAAGATAAGTGCTTCAAATTAGTCACATACTCTTTCCTCTGGTAAGAGATTGAAATATATTTTGGAAATTAGGGTTTATATGTTAAATATGAAGTAAAATTTTTCATAAAGGAAACCAATTTTTCAGAAAATACAAGGACCCCACATTTAGAAGCTTAAAACAATATTTTGAAATAAAAAACCAAATGGAAAAACACATTTGAATGCTCTGAACATAAATCATACAAAAGGCAATAAGTATACACAGGATTCAAAACCAAAATTATCTCTGGTATTAAAAGATAGAAGAAGCCTAGTATAGTGACAAGGGCAAAGATAATGGCTTTGGTATTAGAAACTGAAATTATGAATTACAGGGGCTGCATACTTAGATATTCTTCATATTTTCATGAAGTACAAATTGATTCAAACACTGATTTGTACATTAATGAAATTTTTAAAAAAGGTGATGTCCTATTAAAGTTTTAGCAGTGATTATGTTTTAAAAATGTAATTTGAGAGCAATAAATGGGATATCTTTTCCAAACACCCCTCCCTTTTCAAGGCTTAGGGATCTATGGGGAAGAGGAGGCAATGGGAAGATTGTAAGAATAATAATATGGCACCAGAGGAACAGCATCTTCTACACACAACAGGACTGAAGTACATATGAGATCAAAGAGCCTGTGATAGCATGTACAAGGCCCACAAATTCAAGCCAAACAATATCCCAGCATGGTGAAAGGGAAGTGGGCACAAAGTCCCACCCCTAACCAAGAAGATACTCACTGGGAGAAAGAAAACCAGTTTTCTCTAGTGGAGTGACACTACCTGTATCAACCCAACTCCAGCTGAGGCCTCATGCTCAGGAATAGTTGACCAACAACAAAATGGACCCCAAGTTATTTTGTGTGCTTTTATTTTGTTATGAATTGGTGTTTGCCTTTTGTGTTTTTTGTTTCCCAGGGTTTTGTTTTTGAGCTAGAAAGAAAGAACAGAGTTGAGTGTGGGTTGGGGGGTGATGAACACCTGGGAGGACTTGGGGCATGGGAAAGAGGATGATCAAAATATAGTCTATGAAATTCCAAAATAAGTTAATAAAAAGTAAAAAGTTCTAACTCAAGGGATTTTAGTTCTTTTACATGGTCATTATTTCCCCAAGTATATTCATTGTTCTCATGCAAGATGTTTCTTATAAATGCTCATGTAAAATATGGGATGATCTTTCCAGTCTTAATACTATCTTTTAGAAAGGCTGTCTAGATACCTAAATAGACATGGCTGGGGACCTGAGGATAATTCCAGAAGAGAGAATGACATACTGTAGAGGTGGCTCCTTAATTCAAACAAGTATCAACCTAAGACTAACAACAATACAGCAACCAAAAAGTTGATTATAAGAACTGAAACCTTTACTCAGTGGTTCATGTCCTCACAGTCTGAGACATATGTTAACAGCAAGCAACCAGAATATAAAGACTAGAAATGGTCGGAATGATTGCAGATATGCAGTCACCATAAAAGATTCCGTTCCTGCAGTTACCAAGCAAGGGCCAGGAAGTTTAAATCGAGAAGTCACTAAATTCAAGTATAGACTGCTTTCTAAAAATGAATGTACACCGAGAAAAGCACATTTTAAAACGAATATCCAGGAAGGTGCTGGGAGTTGGAAGCTGCTGGATGAGTAGGCTAAAACTCTTGTATAGTGTTATCCTGATAAAAAAAAAAGTATCTTATTAGCAAGTCTCTAGAAAGAGCCAGTCTATCAGAGTAAGCCCCTGTAAATTATGTAAGAAATGAACATATCCATTTTAATTTTCAAGAAAATGCTACAGTTGATGATTGTCAAGAATTTTCTTGACAATTCGAATGGTTTTTGGTCATGAAAATACAAGAAGTTGATCATGTTCGATGACATTTTGGGTGCAGAAAGGAACGGTATAAAGTCTCCAATTTTTTTATGTTAATTACAAACAAATCATCCGAGTCAATATCTACCAAGAATGGCACACTGCCAAGAACCAAAGCTGTGAATGAGAAAACAAGGGGAAAAAAACACAAAAAGATGACGCCCCCTGTTCCCCTTCCCCACCAACTGGTAGGACTCTAAAGGCCTCCACTAAGAAACAAACCACAAGGCTGACATCAAAAGCGCGCACGCACACTCACGCACAAGCACATGTAAAGGGTGTTTAAAGAGAAAAAAATGACCCAAACAAAAACATCACAGGGCAGACAGGCACGCGCGCGCGCGCACGCACACACACACACACACACACACACACACACAAACACACACCCTCCATGAAGAGCAGGGCAAGCAGTAAGGCACCTTTCACAAAATCCCATGCAGCTCTGGCTGAGCGCAAGATTTTTACAGTGTCACCAAGAAGCGATTAGAAAAGCATCTGAAAAAAAAAAAAAAACGTGCAAATTGTCTGCAAACAGCGCCTAGCAACCAAGACAGTTTGCAAGCGTGATTCAGAGGTCTGCCTGCCAAGGAAACAAAAGAAGCCTCCCTCCTGCCGGTGCTGGCGCACAGGGCAGGAGAGGTGCTCTCCTGGCAGGCAGGAGGCAAGTGCGGGGAGGCGACAGGCAGGAGTCCGGGCAGACGGATGGGCGGGCGGGCAGGCGGGAGCGGTACATACTAGGGTTCACTCTCCGGCAGGGACGGGGCGGCCGAGTTTCCATTAGTCGGGGAGCCGCCCAGCTTCAGTTTCTCCAGGTACTCGGCATGCACGGGCTTGTGACACTGGAGGACCTTGATGGCATCTTCGATCTTGAACCATTCTCGCTTCCTGCCGATGCTGACCGAGTCTTCCCAATCCTCTAGCAGCTCGGTGACGGTGAGCACGAACACGTAGGTCCGGTGCTTGCGGTCCTGGTTCTGCTCAAAGACGCCCAGCAGCCGGCCCAACTTCCCCTTGACTCCCGCCTCCTCGTACACCTCGCGCACCGCCGCGCCGTCCGGCTCCTCCTCGGGCTCCAAGCCCCCGCCGGGCACGATCCAGCGGTCGGGGTAGCGGCTGCTGCTCACCAGCAGCACCTCGTCCTCGCGCTCGCTGCGGAAGCACAGGCACGCGGCACGCTTCTTGAAGCCCTCGGGGTCGTAGGTCCGCGTCTGGTTCGGCTTGCACTTCATCCTCGGCGCCGCCGCCGCTGCCGCCTCTCTGGTCGCTTGCAGCTGCCGAGCGGGCCGCCGCCGCGCAGCCGAGAAGCTGCTGCGGGCAGGGAAAAGGCCTGGCGAGGGCTGGAGGAGAGCGGAGCGGAGCCAAACGGAGCGGAGCGGAGAGGAGCCTGAGCCGAGTCCGGGGAGACGAGGCGGGGGCGGGCGCGGGGGCGGGGGCGAGCCGGCGCGTCAGTCAGTCCGCGGGGCGGGCAGCGCCGGCCGGGTGCGCCGAGGGTCGCGAGTCCGCCGCCTGATTGGAGGCGCCGCTTCCGCCGCCGGGAGCCGGGAGCCCAGAGCCCGCGCCTCCGCACAGCCCCCGACTGGACCGTGCGCGGTCCCTACCCGCCCGCCCGTCCGCGCTCACGCGCTCGCTCCGTCGCCGGCCGCCCTGGCAGGGGTTGAGCCAGGTGAGGCGCGTGCGCGCGCGTGGCCGGGTCCGCGTGCACGCACGCGGCGGAGGAGGGCGAGGGGCGGAGGCGGGGGGTCTCCCGACTCCCTCCCGCAACGCGTGATGCTGCCGGCCCACTGCGCAGGCGCCCCGCACCGCCTTGCCTGGGAAGCTTCTAGCTCTCACTGCCCTGGGGAGGTGCACCCCGTTGTGACATTGTGCAGGTCCTCACCACGTGTGTGTCTCTGCCAGACATGGCAGCAGCGGGGCCAGGGCCTCCCTGAGAAAGGCACGGGCAGCAGGGTCGAGACTGGCATCATCGTCCTCTCCCATCATGAACAGCACTGCCTTATTTATAGGCAGAAGGCTGGTGTCGCCAGAATGACCAATGGCAGTCTTGCCAGAATAATCTTTGCTGAGTCACATGCGGCTTGCTTTCTTCAACAGGTTCTCTTCTGCGGCTTGTCAACCATCTTGGCTCAGCCCTTGCCTTAAACACTTGCACACACCCCCTATTCACATCATGTGTAGCCTCTCTGTTCCTCAGTTTCCCAGTCTTTGAACCCCGGGACTCCCTGGTACAAGCCTTGTTTGCACCGCATTGCAGGATGTTTCTGGAGCAGCACCCCACACAGTCTTGGTTTCCCTGTCAAGCACCTCCATTCTCACACACTGCACCCTTTCCTGGCCTGCTTACACGTGAGCATCCAGGGGTTTGGTGATTCTTGAAAATAAGTGATGTGCACCTGTTTGTGCATTCTTTGAACAGGTGTAGGCCCAAGGTGG
>PVIU01014958.1:0-49997 GCA_004026605.1 Ondatra zibethicus | reverse complement strand
GGGGGGGGGGGGTAGTGGGAGGGGACCGGGAGAAGGGGAAGAAAGGAAAAAAAATTTATTTCTTTAATTATGTTCTTGAATGGAAAAAATAAAACAAAGCAATGTATGGAAAAAAATAAAATGAGATATTCACCTATAAAAAAAAAGAATAATTTGCTTTCATGTAGACTAGATGGCAAAGACCTTCTGGAAAGCTAAAGCAATAGCACTATGATGACTTTAGGAAGCGATGGTTGGACTGCAGAGCAAAACAATTGGAGCCACAGAGCAAACTCAGGAGGTAACTAAATGATTTGAGCAACGAAGAGGACATAGAGTTTAAGGAGGATTCCTGCTGTCTGGGCTGAGGAACTATGACTAGAGACGCCAGCTCACTGCTTGAAACTCTCCCATGGCTCTGCAGGCTTGACAGCACAAAGGTAAGCATGCTCACTATGATGAAAGGATGCCCAGGGCAACTTTAATCTATAATGGCTCTAATTTACTTTCCAGTGCATTAGCCTCAGAGAATTAATGTTGATACCCAAATATCCCCCGACGCATCCTTCTCTATCCTCTATATATCTTACTTCAAATAATCTCTCTTGTAAATGTAAATCTCACTTTTCTTTTTTGATAGATGAACATAGGCAATTTTGAATCCAAGGTTAATATAAGTAGCATATAAAAGGAAAAAAAAAGTAATGCGGATCTCTTTTCTCTAGCGCAGGTTTCTTTCCTGAGCTTGGTTTAAATATACCACCTGAACTGTGATAACAACTAGATGTCCTTGGGTATCTCAAAGGTGAACTGGTGTCTCTCAGTATTCTTCCTCAGGGGACGGAGTTGAGGGTGTAGCACACTGGGCATCTATATTAAAACCTGACTTTGGTATTCTCTTTCTTAAGCTTCCTCACCTCTTCCATCCTGTCAACTACTGAACCGAGCTGCTCCACCTTCTCCGTGTGCTTGGAATCCCTCCGCCACCTACAGCCACTTCTTGTGACTCTTCCGCTCCACCTCCTTGGCATCATGAGGACTGCTCCGAGCTTTAGTCTAACTGTCCTTTAATCTCTTCTTAAAAGTACAAGTGTTGCACTTAAAATAAAACATATTTCCTTTGCGCCTAAGTGTTCATTTCTCCACAAAGCCTCTCTCAGTGCCTCAGCCACTGGCTATATAAATTTAGCATCTCTCACAGTGGACTGAAGGCATTGAGCTGTACATGTATCACTTCCAAGATGGTACATTTTAGGATGTTAAAATTGCTTCGTTTATTTCTTTTGTCTGTTACAATGAACACCCCAGGTGCTTAGCATACAGTAGGTACCCAAACTATATCTGTTAAATCATTTTTACTGAGCAAAAACTTCCATCTAGAAATTAATGTGATGATGGAGATGCCCCTCATTTTCACTGTCTTGTGCAGTGGTCACTAACCAAACTTGACTATGGAGTACCAGAAATATGGTTGGTGGGTCTGAGGACTGGGTTTTAAATTTAATTTAAGTTGTTAGTACAGATTTAGATAGATACCATTTTTGGACAATATTGTTAATAGATAATTAATTTATTTATGTAAATACAACCCCCAGTAATTATAGAATAGATTTACATGGATAGTTAGAATAATTGTTAAAGTCTACAAAATTTGAGTATATTAAATACTGTATATAACTAGTGTATTTTTAAGGGTTCTGACTATAGTTTATCTAACATGACTATTACACTTGAATATGTTTTGTTCCATTTACACATGCAAGTTCTTTTTCATTATGTTATTAGTTATTAGCTTTTACTTTTGGCATCATATGTCTCTTGTTTTCAGTGCTTTCCATTTCAAATTTTCTTCAGCGGCACTGAGGAACTTGGAAATAAATTTCCGAAAATCTATTGCTATACCGTCTACTATTTTCTGATTTTGACTGTATATAAACCAATGCAAGAGAAATTTTGTACAGTGAGAGACTTCGTGTCCTTGCAATGGTCTCAGAAAGCCTTTTTGTTTAGTAATATTGTGGGAAAGACACATCCCTTCCCTGTTCTTCCCTGCCGTCCACTGTGGTGGAATGTGTGCTCATTGCGTATATTAACCGCTAGATGGCAATGGTGGGCTAAGAGGGACAATTGTTTTACTTTTGGGTATGTATCAGAAACTAATGTTCAAAATCAAGGTGGGTAGCCATAGCAACGATCAGCTGGGAAAACGGTGTCACTACTTAATATTTTTTAAAAGACACACCGTTTAGATGAAAACAGAATATCTCATTTTCAAGAAAATATAATATTTACTGTTTAAAGTGGGCTGTGATAAAATCCTTGCATCAAGGATTAAATTCGACGCTCTCCACTCTCACTATTGGCTTCCTGACTGTGTTCTTGTCCAGTTAGGCTATCACGTCGTGGCTTATCCATTGTTACTCCTACCTTAGCTGTCCCTCCCCCTTGTCCTCGGACACCTGCAAGGCTCATATCACCACCATTTATCCTAACTCAAATCTCACCATCTGAATGACTCCTTCAAATACCCGTCCCTACCTTTGCGTTTCCCTTTTCCAAAGCACTTGTCTATCATCCTTGTATGCTAATTTTCTTTCTAAGTCACTCATTTGTCTCTTCTGGCTAGATCTATTTTTCAAAAGTATGAGTTTCTAAGATTAGAGATACTGATGGTGCCTCATTAAAATATAGATGATGATGAGTGTGTGTGTGTATGTGTGCATGTGCATGCGTGCATGTGTGTATTTAGATGTGGAACATAGTATGACCATGTTCATTCCACTTAGGAGCAGAAAGAGAGGCTAGCTACTCTATTACATTTAATTGCAGACTAAAGGTTTCCAGGGTGCCAGGTATTGACTTAGGCTCTATAGCTGACTAAGAGCCTGTAGACTCCTGGCTAGGATAGCCTCCTCTGACTTGCACATATCCTAGGTAGGATTAAGAGGGTCACTTGCATATTATTTCTTGATGAACCCACAATACTCAATTACTGACTTGCCTAGCAATAATCTATACCCAGATAAAACAAACAAATAAAAATAATAGCAGTTTTTAAGCCAAGGGAGGTCAACAGGATTTCTGTTGTGTTTTGTTTTGATTTAACATCCCAACCACAGCCTCTCCTCCCTTCTCTCCTTCCACTCCCACCTTCTACCTCTTCTCCAACCCCCCTCAATTCATCTCTCCTCCATATTTGATCAGAAACGGGCAGGCCCCAGCAAAGCATGGCACATCAAGTTGCCATACACCTCCCCCTGTATTCAGGCTGAGCAAGGCAATCAGCCTGAGGAGTAGGTGCCCAAGAACCAGTCAAAACACCAGGGACAGCCCCTGTTCCCACTGATGTTCTGCTGTGCTGCACTGTGAATTGTTGAAGTCTTGGATCAATTGTTTTTACTGAGACAGACACCCAGTCCACCATTGATAAAAAAAAAGTAAGAGGGCAGAGTCCAGCATTTCCAGTTTTATTAATAATATCAAAATTAATTCCTCATCAAAGATGACTTGGTATTCTTTGATGATTATATTTTAATCCATTAAGAAATATTTCTATCTGTGCTCATACCAAAATCTAAAGAGCCATAGACACTATAATATCAAATCATTTTCCCACCTTAGTGGTACTCCTGGAATTCATTCATTCAGCAAACAAACCACTTACTGGAAGACCCAAGAATAGGATATGACAGTATTCTAGTTTCCTTTCTATAGTCTGGATAAAATATCTTGACAGAAAGGAGCTTAGGGAAGGAAAGGATTTATTTGGCTTACGCTTCCAGGTCATAGCCCATCACTGAGAGAAGTCAGAGTAGGAACTCAAGCTGAAATTCCAAGACATAAATCATGGAGTAACACTGCCTGCTGACTGGTTCACATGCTCAGCTAATGTATAGATAGCTTTCTTACAGAGCCCAAAACCATCTCTGCAGCAATGGTGCAGTCCACCGTGGGCTGATCTGTCCCATTTCAATTTACAATCAGAAAAATCCCTTGCAGTCCTGCCCACAAGCCAATCTGATCTGGGTAATCCCTCGCTTGGGATTCCCTCCTCTGGTTACTCTTGATTGTGTCAAGTTCAGAGTTAAAGCTAATTAGGGCACCCAAAGGCAGTGTCCGAGCAGACAGAGTCAAAAGTTAGGTATGAGTAGAGGTCACTGAATGCAGGAGGAGGACACACAAAGGATGAGGTCATCATGGAACAGTGATTCATATACCTGTCTTGATGGATTTATTTTAAACACAGAGAATTTATTATATTTTAAGTGTTATACTTGAAGTTTGTAGAAAAGAGTGAAGGAAATTACTTCAAGAGGCCTGGGGTAATTTCCATCATGCAACTGAGGTTGACAACAAGAATCACAGTGGGTGGTAATAGGAAGTGAATGGGTTCCAAATCTGCTTAGGAAGGAAGCTGCTTAGTCCCATGGCTGAATGGACAGAAAAGTCAAGGATGCTTCTGAAATACAATGAAGACAGATTTCAAAGAAAACTGTCCACTGTGCTACATCCTGAGCTCCAGTATGTGACAGAAAATGCCCTGGGGAGGAGAGGATGACAGCAATTTGTACTTGAGATACCTGAGCATGTGCAAGTGTTATCCAAAAGGAGCTGCAACAGAGAGAGACTATTACACAAAACCATAGCCAAATAGAGTGCAGAATTATTGAGCCCAGTTCCAAAGGGCACATCTACAATACAACTCCCAAATCTAAGCCCCCACCTCAGGGAACATTGTAAAAGAGGGGGAAGAAAGATTATAAGAGAGAGAGGAATGGTAATTTGCTGTAAAATTGTGTTTTCTAGAAATATTAGACGGTATATCTATGAAGTCTCAGGAAAATGGCTGCCTAAACAGGAGCTGAAAATGACAGCACTGATAGACGTGTTAGTGCGGATGGAGAAAGGACAGCACTGATAGATGTGTTAATGTGGATGGAGAAAGGAGGGAAACCCCAAAGGTCCTCATTCCCATACAAAGAACTACAGGCAACTAAGGGATAGGGAGAGCAGGAGAGATAGTCTTACCCAGGGAAGCGCTCACTATTGGCTATATAACACCAAATGGTCAACTGAGAAAAAACTAAAACAAGTAACATTTTTCATACTGACCAGGGAGAGAGAGAGAGAGAGAGAGAGAGAGAGAGAGAGAGAGAGAGAGAGAGAGCAATTAATGAAATGAGACCATGGATTTGAATGAAAGTAAAGAGGCATAAATTGGAGGGTTTGGAGGGAGGGAAAGGCGAGAAGAGAATGATCTAACTATACTGTAATCTCAAATAATAATTTAAAATTTTAGTTGGTGCATGGAAACCATACCCATGCCCAGGAGGGAATGCTGAACTGATGGCTCATGGTTTTGTTTTCTGTTGTTTTTGTTTGTTTGTTTGTTTCCTTTCTGTTGCATGCTACCTCTGTTCACCTTGTAATCTAGAAACTACCAGATTGGCCTAAGTATAAAAATAAAAGTCTTTTTTTCCCCCCAGCAGTATGAAGTGCTCTTGTACTTTATGTCTCACCACACTGCAATACCAACTGCTCATCAGTTGCCAGGTCCACTGCTTGGTACCCTTACTGCCAAGATAAAGATTCATTTGTAAGACACAACTGTACAATATGTAGTTACCACACTCCCTTAAAACAAGGTAGCAATTACCTAGTGATTAGCTGTTAATCTGTCTATTCAAACTGATTTACCTTCTCTTAAAAATAGCAGAAATTATACAGGGCTTAAATCAATTTGATGTGGAAAATTAGTTTTCCCCTCATATGCTAGAATTTCAGCATTAAAGGGAAATTGATTCTAAACTATAGAGCTGGCATACAGAAGAAAAAAGAAAAACGCACGCACTACTCATGACCTCCGCG
The DNA here is from genome assembly GCA_004026605.1 of Ondatra zibethicus. Lineage (NCBI taxonomy): Eukaryota > Metazoa > Chordata > Mammalia > Rodentia > Cricetidae > Ondatra > Ondatra zibethicus. The sequence continues at coordinate 44,150 of PVIU01014958.1, read as the reverse complement.
TTTCAAACTGTTCTTGCTGGGGAACTATGTATCATTGTTACTCTGTGAATTCCCTGTGCTGAAGAAGGAGGAGGTGAAAAAGGGCTAGTCTCTGAGCTCATAGGGCTTCCAGCTTGCATTGCACACATGGAGCTTACTCCCCTGAAGGACTCATTCTTCTGCTCAGGTTGGGAGGAAAGGAGTTTATCAAGTTCCATGTGGTATTCTGCTTGTTCATTTCAAATAGGGTCAGAGTATGTAGCCCCGTTGAACTTGAAACGCCCAGTCCTCTGTCTTCACCTCTGAAGTGGTGCAGTCTTAGGCACACACCACCAGCCCAGTTGTCAGTGCTGCCTTCTTTAGAGGATTCTCTTTATTTGTCTTCAATTTTATGTCGGTATCTCCATGAATGACTCTTCTAAGTAAGTTATGTACTTAAATTCATCAAATCTCTTGCTAATTTTGAAGAGAACTTCATTTTAAACAAGAAATAAAAGTGAAAAAAAGTATCTAACCTGAAGCTATTCAGGGAAGAGATAGTGACCTATCGTCAGTCAGTTAAGCAGCCAGGCCATGCTTAGGGGTATTAACTTTGTCTCCCAATATTTATTGTTCTGGTAGTGAATTATTTTTTATCTTTAAAAATTACTCTTGAGTCTTGAAATAAAGAACACCTCAAGTCTTCATTTGCTTGCAGTTGTATATTGCCTATTTGGACTCTGTACAATATTGTACTAGTACATGATAGTGTCTGAACAGTATTTTATTACATGTTGCAAAGCAAATTGTGTATTTCAGACTAGCAGATAAATGGTCTTTAGTTTTAAATTTTTAGCAAATTTAATTAGAGAGAAAACTTTAATGTTCATGCATAGCTCTAAGCTATTCTGTAAGTTCTAAGAGAGCACACATATGATTTTCCAAGAATACTGGATTTGTTTGTCATATTATATGATTTTAAGAACAGTTAGTTATAACTATGTTGCCAAATGTACATGTAGAGAAATAATTCTTGGTTTTTCAGTGGAGTAAGTGGACAAGACTCCTTGAGATTTAGACCACTGTCCACATTTTCTTCGTGACAGGCACACTCAGTTCTTTAAGAACATTATTTGCATTCACTGGACCAATGCCAGCCTGATAGGTTACTGTGAGTTGCCTTGAGAAAGAATAAGTGAGGTTGAAATTTGGGGAAACTGAAGAGCTTAGTATAGAAATTTATGTATTCTATCTGATAGCTATTGATTATCTATTTATAAAGGAAGATAGATAATTCTACAAACTATAACTGAAAAATAAAATTATAAATTTGGTTTTAAAACTGTTCTGTAATGAATTAGTCTTAGAGATAACAACAAAATCCATTAAGACTTAAAAATTATAAAGTAGGTATTAATATCATAGTTTATAATACCATCACCTAGTTTATTTAGATGATAACATAAAAATGTAACCATTACTTGCATTATGGCATTAAGGGTATAAAATATAAATCTAGCAATCTATTATGCTCAGCAAGGCTCAGCACAGTGTATGAGATGTCCAGATGAAAAGAGACCGTACACATGAAATGTGTTGGAATCAAAGCGAATATAATCAATTAAATGCACTATTAATAAGATATAAAATGGGAGCATGGGCTAACTTTATAAGGTTTCAATAAAAACGATACATTCATAAGATGGTGGAAAGGAGAAGACTCACCAATGGACTGACTGCCAAGAGGCTCCATCGCAACGTTCAGAGAAAAGGGGGCAAAGACACTAAGGGGGTCCAGATGAATAGTAATTAAAACTATAGTGAAGAACCTGTACCATTACCTTCAGAAAACAGTCTGTACAAGTGTGATTTCATTACATATATATTATATATATGTATATATAGTATATATTTATAATTGAGTAGAGAGAAGCAATGTAGCAAATCTATTGGCACTAGCATTGGTATATAGAATATCAGGACTCTAAGGGTATGCACTAAATTTGGCAAGTAATGAGAACCTATGCAAGGTTTTTAAACCAAGTGAGTCATATGACAAAGGCCATAAATAGGCCATACTAATGAGACAAACCTGTTCAGAAAAGATGATGTCATATGATTGGTAGGAGCAACACAGAATTCATGAACATATCAATTCATCATATTTAGCTAAAACGTTTTATCACACTGAAGCAATTCCCTATACCATGTTGGTTCCATTTTAGGTGTGAAGACACCAAAAAAGAAAAAAAAATCCAATCTTCCCTGGTCTCCGTATTCCTCACTTTATTTTTATGTTCCTCTACTACAAACAGGTGTTGGCAAAGGGAGTGCACGGGGCCACCTCAGAAAGAAATAGACGACTGAGAATCTGTCTTAGGAAAATGACTGCTCAGGCCAATAATTGGCTCAAATTACACAAAGGAGTTGCTTGTCAGATAGAAAAGCTCTCCTGAAATAGATCCTTGTAGATGACTGTTGGCAAAGTATGCTGGGAATCTGTGAGAGACACGAGACAAATGGTAGACCTGCAGGTGTGTCCTGAAGGCTCTGCTATTGATGAGAAGGAGGAAACAGCGAAGAGAAGAGTGGACACTGAGGCTGTGGGCACTCACATCAGGCTATGCAGGGAATCAATAAGGAAGAGAAATATCTAACATAATATGAGAGGTTGGTGCTTCAGTGAGCATGGGAACAAAAGAGTGGCATGCATTAATTAAAACTTTGAAGTGTCCTTTGATGCTCTGCTGGAAGATAATTGTTAGATATGTTCTAAAATTTACTTCTTTAACTATGGTAATATTTAAGACGGAAAGAAGTAAAAAAATAGTAATATGCATTTACTTTTCTTCTCGATTTAAAGATGTTGCCAAATACTTCTAAATCAAACAAGGTGGCTAATAGAAGGTTAGAACAAATTGATTTTGAAGTTTCTACCCTGGAATAAACCCCGAGAGTTTTCCCAAAGTCTTCTCTGATGAGCAGTCTACTAAGATGAATTATTATACTAGTTATCTCCATAGCAACAGGTTCGAGTGAAGGACTGGCAGTGCTACCCAATTTAAACCCTGAGTCCTTTGGCTCTCTGCGCTTCTTCCTTTATTCTGCCCATAAAATTCAGCCAATTTGTTCCCAGAACTATAGAGTAGATTATGTAAAAACAATCAAACACTTGTGCTTTGGGGAGGACTCAACACTATTTTGGTTATTTATTAAGCAATAAAATCTCTTTCATCCAAAGGCTATCTTCAACACCTAATTTACAATTCTGTTCTTTAAACTATAACCTGAAGTGCTTGACAAGAAGAAACAGAAGTCAATACCTAGTGCCATCTACTGTCAACACTAAACACAGTGTCTGATTTTAGGTGAATAGCTATGTAAACACTCAGGTGTGAGAATATTTGCTGTTATTTACTATATCCAAATATATTCAGTTAAAACAATTGCTTTCACCTTTTGAGGAGCTCACCAGATAACAGCATAGTTGATGGTATGTTCCGTACAAAATGTTTCAGAGTTTAAATTAACAACACTGGTAAAACACACTTGAAGTAACAGTTCAAAATATTTAATTACCACGCAACTAAATAGATCACATAGATTCTCAAATTTTTCTAACCTGTCTACCTAAGAGTAAAAACAATCCATTAAATTGTTAGAGTCTTCTAATCTCACATATACTATCTTTAAGAGAAATGGGTTAATATGTAAAAAGAAATCAAAAGGGGGGAAATGTGTCTAGGTTCTACAACCAAGCCACAAATAAATGTTAGCTGAAAACATTAGATTACATTCTATTCAGTCCTTCATTTTCTTATTGAAAATGAAGCTATTTTCTCAAAGCTAGTTGGATTATGGTTAAAATGTGGTAGGTTTTAGAATATGTATTTTAAATGTTTCTGTAGTCGATTTTACTTTATTTGGTTTAAAAGAAGAATAAAGATTGAGAAGGCTAGGATAGCAAATAACTTTAAAATAACTCATAAACTGTAACAAGTTCACAACAATAGACATCCACTTGTATGGTGCCTGAGTCTGTGGGCTGCTGAGGCTCCCACTGGGTTTGCCTCTTAATTGTGCGTTTGGTTGTTTTGCTCCACATGTGTCTTCTAGAATGGCTGAGTATTGAGGGCATATTTTTCTCATATGATGGCAGGCATGAGAGGAGCTAACTGGAGTTACGTAAGCATGTTTGAAAGTACATGCTCATGTTTCTTCCGGTAATATTTCATTGGCTGAAGCAGACAGCATAGTCAAGCCACATTGGTTTATTCTAATTGAGATTCATCAGAGTCATATGGCAAAAGGAAGGCTAAGTGTTATTCTCTAGCAAGAAGGAGAGATTTAGAACCAGATCTCCTCCCCCACTGTGTGGATAGAGGATACAGTTACTCTCCCAAAGAGCTGTCTATTAAACATAATAATAGTGTTTTCAAAGAATTGGACTGAACTGAATGTTGCCTGACTTGAACTTAGAAAGAAATGAGAAACTTTTTGCAGTTATCCAAAAGTCCTGTTTTGAAAGCTACTGTGTGTATATATAAGAACCCCTGTGTGTGTGTGTGTGTGTGTGTGTGTGTGTATGTGTGTGTGTGTGTGTGTGTGTGAGATATCATAAACACACACACACACACATTTGGTTCTCAAGTGGCCTAACTAGAAAATACCTCAGCAAAATACAAAGAATAATGATGCTCTATTTTTCAAAAATTCTTTTGCTTTCAGGCTATCTTCTGGATTACTTTCACTTCCTTTTCTTTCCTCATTATAATTCTGTATAATATTGCAAAGAGTAACAGCCTGTCCCAGAGTGAATCTCAGCTTATAGCTAACTGGCTACCTATCTGACCACTACCATAGGCTTATCTGTGGAAGTAATTATGTCACATGTAGACCAATCAAAAATAAATAGCCTGGAGTAAAAAAAAAATAAAGATAACCCGTAATTGCAGAAAATACTAGAAGTCCAGGGGCTCTGTGATGCCCTCAAAGCAGCTTGAAGTAAAAGGGCACAATTCATGGCAGCCTGTAAATGGTTCTAGGAATTTTCTCTTTGGATAAGGAAATGAACATTTTGAACTGACATATTTGGGTTTATGAAAATGACTACAGCTAGCCTCCACATGGAGTGGCACACACCATTAATAACATAAATTGCTAAGTTTCCTACACTTGTCTCTACAAAATATATACGCATATAGTTTTAGCGGATATGATATCAACCTATCAGTCTACTAACTGGCGCCTGAGGAGAAAAGAAGCGAGAACAGCTGGACAGGGCACCTCCCCCAGTGTCACACTATGAACCGAAATTCTTCATACGCATACTGTAGCTTCTCACTCTGGAAGACGAGAAACACAGAGGACATGCTACAGCCCAGGAAGAGACACATGAGGAATGTTCTTGCTTACTGCTGTTATGGTAAAGACACCGTGGATAAAAGCTACATGCAGGAAAAGGGTTTATTTGATTAACACTTCCTAGTAATAGTCCCTCGTGAAGGGAATTTAGGGAAATGACCCAGCAGGCTTCAATCAGCATGACAGACAAATCAATTGTTTTCCCAAGAAGTAAACTTTAAACTTTATTTGTGGATTAAGAATATTCCTTTCTGGAAGTGATATAGTCCACGTTAGTGATTAGTGACTCAAGAACAATGGATATTAGTAGTAAGATGGTCTGCAGGTAGCCAAAAAACTTATGTCTATCCAGTCCATCAGTAATATTTGATTTCAGAAGAGTGACCAAGAAAAATTGGAGAAACAAAGATGTGAATGAATGTTTCCCATTGCAATAGAATGCAAAGTCAGTGAAGTTATTACCATCTCACCATTTACCCATCAGAGCCTGAGGATGTGGGATGAGACTGAGATAAATGAAATCATTGTTTGGTGAGCTTGACCAATTTAAAAATGGGGACACTTAATTATCTCCCCTGGAGTGATTCTATTTCCCAACCAGTAGTACTCTTAAGTTTTGGTCTCTATGGTTCTCCTTTCTTATGAAAACAATGAACCATCTTCCTGGGGTGGGGTGGTGGTGGTCAGTAATGCAGTTTTAACATTGTCCTACTCTATTAACCCATAAAGGAAAACCCTAATCTTGATGGGCATTTTTTAATATGTTTTGTAGAAAATATAGTAGCATTAGATTAAATCTAGATGATTAGTTTCCATTAGTTATCTAGACAAAGATGTACATATATTATATTTCTCCTTTTTGACAACAGAGGGTTTCTGGGAGAGGTTAATTAATCTGTTTTTGAATTCAAATTAAGTGAAACATTAACATAAATATTTGTTCTTCCCAGGACCGCCCCCTCCCCCGAAAAAAGATCAGGAATGAAAATATTAAAAATAACACTGGGAAAAATACTGTTTTAAAAGAAATACTTGTTGAAGCTTTGCTACTTACAAATGGAAAAATGCCTTACTAAATGTTAAGGTGATATGAACACTTTCCCAGTATGTCTTGTCAATGGATAGATATGAAACAATATCTTGGCTGGGATTATGACCACTATTCACAAAAGAAATAATAGTGACCATGATGAGGAAATCAGGGTTAGTGTAATTCTAAGACTTAGAATTCAGTGTATAAGTCAGTTCTACTGTGTAAAACTGTAAAATAAATCCTTAGAAATACCACTGTTTGATAAAATGACTGCATATGAGGTGTTAGTGGATAGATAGAGCAAATATGATGCAAATCCTATCCTCAGCAGAGACACAAAGTTTTTAAATTAATAATTGGGTACACTTTTTAATGCACAATGCAAATTGTGCAAGGTATCAGGTTAAATTATAGCAAAAAAATTTGCTACAGCAATGTTGTAAATGGGAATATTTGTGTCACTGTAAAAGCACTAATCTTAAAAATCATTTAGTTGACTCAAGAAGTAGGTTTCACGAGGGAGCTATAGATCTGTAAGTACATTGCCAGTGGTTTCCACTCACCTTACTGAAGAGAGAGAAATGGAATGCTAAGACCAAAAAATACAACATCATATAAAATTGCTTTTAGTCATATGAGGCAATCTATTGACCTGTCTTAAATCATGAAGCCTAACAAATAAACATAACAAGTAAAATATGCAATCTTTCTCTAAACCGATCTGTAAAATGTTTTTCAAACAGCAGGTGGCAATCTCTGTAAATCTGATTGCAGCTGTTCTGTCTTGCCTATGCAGATGAAATGCAGTTGCGGACAGTTAACCAGCTTCATAGGCTATAACTGGTTCAGGTACCTTCAAGTATTAAGAGGGTCTTGCTTCATCGTGCTCTACTGTTCTAATGAAATTTCTCCTTTGGCAAAACAAATGTTTTTGTCTAAAGCTTGTTAATTCTCACGCAGTGCAGGGATTTCACTGTTAATCTGCCTAGGCATCCTTCGCAGCAGAGTTCTGCATGCTACTTGTCTCTTATCGTTCTGAATTCACATGGCCTGAAGAATTAGCCAAATTAACTTGAGATCACATGCCAAAAGAAAACCTGCCGACAAATTGCAAAACGGGAAACTCAGTTTCTGGGCCAGAGAGATGGATCTCTGGGTGAAAGGTGCTTGCTGTCTTGCCTGATGACCTCTTAATAACCAGAAGCAGGAAGGAGCAGACTGACTCCCCGAGATTGTCCCCTGACCTCTACATGTGTGTTGTGACAGGCCTCTGCACTCACTGCAATAATATAAATAAGAAAAAACACTCTAGTTTATGATATGCTTAATAGTATTGAGTAAAGAAAATTCTTTTCTCATTTTAATTATAGAGAAACACGATGTTTTGGTTACTGGGTAACTCTTATACTACTTATATTTTTTAAAATGAGGTGGTCAGTTTATGTGTCCAGAATAAGAAGAACAGGAAACTTTTGAATTGTTGCTTGTCTCGTTGCTGTAACACACTGCCCGGGCAAAGGTACCTTAAGGAACAGAGGATTTTCAGCTTAGCACAGTCCATGACAGGGGGGGAGGCGTGGTAGCAGCAGTCAGAAGCAGCTGCCTCATTACATCCACAGTCAAGAAGCATGCAGGGACTGGGGGCTGTGCTCAGCATCCTCTCCTCTTTTTATTATAGGAGCAGGCAGACAGAGTGCATCTTCGCAACCCAAATAATCCACTTGAGAAAATTTCTCACAGACATGACCAGAGATTTGTCTCTGAGGTGATTCTGGCTGATGTTAAGTTGACAGATACAAGTCACCACAAACCTACCCTTCATCACCTCGACACAGAAACACACTACTTTCAATACATAACCTCCTGCTCCTGTCATCAGAGACTAATGACCATCTCATAATGCAAAATGCAGGCAGCCCAACTTCAAAGGTCTCAGAGTTTTAAACAGTCCTGATACTGTTCAAAATTACTAAGTCCAGGCGTCATTGGAGACCCAAGGCAACGCGTAATTGTGAACTACTGTAAAATACTGAAATATATACCTTTAAAGCAAACTAACACAGAGAAGTAGTCATATTACAAAATGGAGAGTGGAGGGATAGTAAGGAATGGTCAGGCAAACCAAGATGGAAACACACAAGCCCAGACAATAAATCCTGCAGTTCCATGTCTGCCACCTGGGGCTTCAGATGGAATCTTGGGAGCTCAAGGAGCCCAGCCCTTCCGCTCTGCTGCCTGTAGCAATCCCAGCCTCTCTCCTTGACTGTCCCTGCTCCAGGTCTACAGCCTTATTGGCAGGATGTCCCACGATTCAGGCAACTCCGACCACCAGAGGGCTCCACTAAAACATAAACTTTACCTTCAGGGCTTTCATAAAGTGGCCTCTCAGGAGTACTTTGCAAGTAATCAGATTGACACACTGCCTGGGTTTACCAGCTCTCTGGATTCACGGTGCAAGCCTCTGTGACTGCTCCGGCCTTGCATCTTTCACATTTCCTCAGTCAGTTCAAAGTGATACTCCCAAGTTTAGGTTGCCAGCTTAGGCCAGAGACCGAGTCCTTTGGAATACACATCAACTTTTGTGACCTGACTCCAAAGACAACTTCCCAATTCAGCTGCTCTCAGAAAGCAGAAATCCTTTTAGTAACATTGCAGTTTAGGTTCTCTCATTCAAATGAAACTGTGTTTTCCACTGGAAGGAGCCTTTGGTGGGTAAGTTCTTGCACTCAGGGCACCTATGCTGTCCCAGCGCAGTCACGCCACTCTTCAATGGCATTAATTTCTTCATCAGTGACAGAATCTTTTGTTGTTGTCTACACTCTCATTACCAGAAGTTTAAAACTTGTCCATACACTTTTCATCATCAAAGTGCATGATTCTGGATATCACCTTGCTTCAGGTGAAGTTTCATCATCGTCATTATTATTATTGTGTGTGTGTAGGTCTGTGTATGCTTCTGTGTGACTGTGTGTGTGTATGCATATATGTGCGTGTGCATGTATGCATGCGTGTTTGTGTAAGAGTTTCTATGATGTGCATATGTAAGTGCATTAACATGCATGCAATAGTGTGAGAAGCCAGTTCTCCCCTTCCACAGTGGGTCTTATGCATAGAATTCAAGGATGGAAAGCACTTTTACGTTCTGGACCCCTCCCTGGCTTCTTGCTTTCTCCCTGTAGACCTGAAGGAGAGCAGTAAGCAGGAGCACTGGCCCAGCCTGAAAGCTATCCTGTCTGAAGTTCCTTCCAACAAACACTTTGTCTAATACATTGCACCTCATTCAAGTACTCAGAGAATGGACAAAATACAGCCAGATCCCTGACCATGTAGCCATACAGAATATTAGCCATTTTTGGATGGTGCCCATGTTCACCTCTGAAGTCTCTGGGCGAGGCTTCTTCTGTGTACATTTTTCTCCTTCTTCTACTTTTCTACCTTCTCAACAGAATGGCTCAGGCTAGGTTTACACCTTTGAGGGTTCTTCTAGGTGACAGTTCAAAACCATCCTGCGTTTCTCCTACTATCAGTTCCAAAACCCTAAGAACTGCAAGGTTAGTTTTATCATGACAATGACTCTACTTCTTTATATCAAACTTCTGCATCAGCTAATAAGCATGTCACTGGGGCAGCATGCTCTGACAAAAGCAACTTAAGAAAGAGTTTATTTTGGAGCACAGTGTGGCTACAGTTTGGGGCAGCCGGTCACAGCTGGCCATGACCACAGTCCTGAAGCAGAGGGAGGTGAACTGGGCCTGCCTTTGTTTTCCCCTTTTGTCCAGTCCAGAAGACAGTGTGGGTCTTCCCACCTCAGCCTAATTTAGATGACTTCTCACAGACATGCCCAGACAAGAGATTTGTCGTCAACGTGATTCTACATCCCTTCAAATGACAATCATCCCAAACCAACACACCTATGGGATAAACACAGCAGGCGTTCACATTCTCTGAGTTAATTTCACTGTGCAATAAGATCAATTTATCACTGTCTTGTATGTTTGTGTCAGTTTGACCTATGGTATCAACCTAAAACCATGATCTTGACTTATCTATGTCTCAGTGTGTCACAGTTATTTTAAGGAAAGAATCTAGTTTTCTAAAGGAGACGTTGCTAGAAATGAATAAAGTCTGGACAGTGTCTGACCCGTGTTATCATTTGTGCTTACATGCAAACCACTTTCATTAGCCATTACATTTTATATTTTATACATGGTGATAATTTTATGATTGAAAATTGGACAAGCATGGGTAAATACAGATTTCTAAGGTCATCAAGGAGACAATAATCAGTCATAAAAATGAAAGTATATGAATTTCAACAATAGCTTTTCATTTCATTCGCTTAATACTTAAGAAAAGTAGTAAGGTTTAAGAACATTTTTGCATGTTCAATAAGCAAATTTCATTACATAGTAGAAAAATATTGTGATGGTATAAATTATACCCAACCCAATTATTCTTCTTTGTGGTTATATTTTGACTATCATTGTATTTCAATGTTACTTCAAAACAAATAAATTAAAACTAATAGGATTATTCTATCAAGAGAAGTTGTCATATAGTACTTTAAAAACAAGTGTATTGACAGGTATTATTATCAATCATTAGATCAAAGAAGTGCCATTCCTAACTTCACACACACACACACACACACACACACACACACACACACACACACACACACACACACCAGGTCCTTCTTACCTGGGCACCGCTGCTCACTGCACCTTCTCACTTCCTCCCCTGTTCCTTCACACTGCTGTCCTGTTAAAGCTGCACCCTGACATGTCCTCACTCTCCTCTCCCAGCCTCCATCACAGGACTTGGAACATCCACTCCAGTGACCCCACTGATTCCACTGACCATTGGCTGAAAGAAATAGGTCTTGCTTAACAGCAGTAGCGGCATGCACTGGTTTAGTAAATGTGTAAATCTGGGGGTGTTAAGATTCTTTCCATTTTTATTCATCTACTGTCAAGAATAAGCTTTGTACAAATATTGGACTTACTGGTCAAACACTGTGCATTTTGTGATGTGAAGAATTACATAAGTGTGCATGACACTTCGGATGAACAAGGAACCTACTTTTAGAAACTGGAAGCCTAGTGCTAAACTTTATTAACTCGGTTATTATTCGATTTAAGAATCTCCAGATTTTTCTGACTTTAATATTGCAGTATACAGTACAATAAACAAATATAATGGTTTTGTACATATGAATATATAATTAGCTTTCATTTTATGACTGCCTGGCATGGTGCTTTGAGGTTTTATGACTTGTAGGTGTCATTTGCACAAAGCAATTGGCCTTACCTGTACATTCGGGGTTGTAGCACTCTCTGCTTTCCGCCCATGGTCCTCTGCACTCAGAGCCTCCGTGAGCAGCTGCCGTGCATTGCCGGCTCCTCTGCTGGGTTCCATTGGAACATGTCACCGAGCAGTGGCTCCATGAACTCCATTCCTGCCACTGTCCATCAACTACGAAAGCAGAAAGAGAGACAGCGTAAGATGCTCCAGCGGGGAAAGCTATGCTGGGAGCACAAGGTAACACTAACCTGAAAGATGAATCAATCTCAATCAAGGCTTCTGAATGTTTGTAATTAAGATCACACTGTGTGAGTTCCTATCACTACTCCCTAAGACATTATTACCCTCTTTTTTTGTCATGAGACTCCTCAAGAAATTATTACCTCCTTTTTTGTCATGAGGCTCCTCAAGACATTATAAACCCCCTTTTTTTGTCATGAGACTCCTCAAGACGTTATTACCCCCTTTTTTGTTTCTACTTCATTTTATGCATTTTCATTATGATGTTTAAATGCTGTTATCAACTTGATGTGATTTTGAATTGTCATGGCAACAAATATCTGAACATGTCTGAACATGAACAGGGATTACCTAAATTTGGTTAAGTTGAGAAGACCCACACTTCATGTGATTAGCACCAAGCTATTGCCTGGGATTCTGGACTGACTGAAAAGGAGAAAGGGAGCTGAGCAGTGTGTTCATTGTTATGCTTCCTGACTGGATACAATGAGATGAGGCAACTCCTGTTCTTGTCACCACCCCCTTTCCTGGCCTGATGGTTGTATCCCTTGGGAATGTAAACCCTACTCTCCTTATTTTGATTTTATCAGGTATGTGTCATAGCAAGAAGACTAGAAACTAGTACCTTCATCCCTATGGCAATTATTCATTAAAAATTTAAAACCTTGAGATAGATTTCAGAATATAGTCCCAGGACAATGTGACCAAGGTGAAAAAGTGGCCAATACACCAAACAGCTCATATTTTGGAAAAGAAGCTCCTAAAACTAAACAATAAATGACATGCAAAATAAATAAAAAGTTTGTGGTGTGTTACACAGGATAATTTCAGAAGACTGTAAGATATAGGTCCTGGAGGTCCTGGGGGACTGGAACATTTTCCTTGACAAATTGATGTTCCAAATAATCAGTGAGGATCACGAGAAAATGAATAGGATAAGTATTGTCTGCAAAAGTACATGCAAAATTCCTTAACAGAGAAAGATGGCTATTTTCTAGAACAAAATGCAAGGTACAGTGAAGGAAATCCAGAGATTTAAGTGGAGAGAGGCAGAAGATGTTGGTCAAAGGCAGCAGTCAAGTTTTGCAGCTGGGTTGTGAGAGACCAGAGATGTAGATTAGTTCCACCTCGATTAAAGGTCAGACAGTTCAGGGCTATTCTTGCTGCTTTGAGGTTATTGACAGGAATTTTTTACTTTGGTTGTGGCTACTTGATGCTTTGGGTATTTGAGAAGATGATCACCTTGTTGGTTCCCTTGAATTTTGGTAAAAAGGCTTTTTGTTTGCCCTCTCCTCTTTGGATTGGGGTATATAAGGCTTATGAAAAATTAAGGTGAGTCAGTTCAGTATTCACTGGATTGCCCTCCCGACTTTTCCCTGTGTGTCTCTTTTCTTTTGTATCTTTGTTTTTCTGTCCAACATTTCTAATCCACACACCCTACCCTGGAGCATATGAACCAATCAAGGCTGAACCCTGACACTGGGTTAAGATTTTGGGTCACTGTTCTCAGGTAACTAAGAAAGCTTTGAAGTGTTTAAATGGAGAAGATGATCAGAGATAAAATATTTGGAAAACAAATTTGGAAGATATAGGGGAGGGTCAGGCCTGGATGACAGAGAGTTGGAAAGATCAGGAAGTTATCAAGAGGTGATGCTCAGAGAAATGAAGGGAAGGATCTGGAAACAAAGCAGAGAAAATATATGGTAACTCCAAGAGACCTTGTGTCTGATATTTGGGATGCAGATGACTACATTGGACTCATCTTTGGAGTTTCCTTCACTTGTCATTCACTCAAATGATTCTGAGATTGGTGATGATGAGAGAAATGAAAAGTTTAAGTGCCAAGCCGAGTTATCTCAAAAAATTATTACATTATGCATGTACACAAGTCAAAGGTGAAAGGCAAGCATGTTTTTTACATGGTATATGAGATTTGTAGGTTTTCACAGGATCTTCTTTATAGAAAAGATAATTGCTAAGGCAGTGCTATTTGACTCATTTACACAAGGAGACAGAACTGACAAATGCTAGAAAACATAGCAAAGGATTAAACCCCAAACCGATGAAAATGTACAAATTAGCATATGAATACTATGAATGCACTCATAGATGGGCGTCTACTTTTTTTTCAGTGTACTGCATGCTTCTTAATGAGCTTGATTTTGACTGGAAAGGAATTTACCAGCAATCATAAGTTCTACTAGAAGCTAATATTGCTGTGAAAATCCTTCCTGGCAAACCAGAGTCTGACAGAATGAGTAGGTAATTTCAAGCCTCATATGTAGCTATTAAATAGGGCTGTCGAGCAGATATCTAGCTGTACTTAATAAACCTTGTGTGAGATTAAAAACCACAAAATGCCAATTTGATCATTCCATTCATGTAATTTTAGTGTCTCGATTTATTAAAAGTACCTGATAGAATCTTATCTGGCCATGTAGTACATTTGCCAGACAAAACAAAAGTTCTAGTAAATCAATAGGACATTATAAATTATCAATGTATGCTCTGTTTTTGACATTCAGGCTGAATGTAGTTTTCATTCCAGATTTTTTTTTAATGAGGATGAGTTAATATTAGAAACGAGGGACACTTTGAAGTTAAACACTGTCAAAAAATTCATAAGACACATATTTGAGATCTGACTAGTTTAGTTGAACTAATCAGCCACAACAAAAAATAATGAAATTAAAGATATATCATTCACCTGCACTGTTTTATTTTGTACTATTAATTAGAAGGTCATTTTATTGAATATTAGTTGTACTATTCTGAAATAATTGACTTGATAAAGTAACTTACAACATATTAAAAAAGAAACAAAAATTAATACAAAATCCAGTACAAAATTCCAGTGTAAATCCTTTCAGTGTGTTGGCTCCATTACTACACAAGCAGAAAATTGAGGGGTGAGAAATGATTCACATATGCCACAGACGCTCATGGATTTCTTTAGTGCCAGAGTGAGGTCTCATCATACTATAAGGACTGTTGTTTGATTTTGGTTTCATGCAATGTCCTGATATTTTAAAATATTAATTGCTATGTCCTAAGGACCCCCTCTCCTAAGCATTTTAGGAGCTGGCAGACTCATTTTGCTGAATGGGAAACAATGGATCAGAAGTGTCTGGGAAGTAGAGATTAAATTCTCTTTTGGACTCTTAAGCATCCCAAACAGAAAATGTACGTTATCTTTCAGGGGTAACTGCTGGGGTATTCAAAACTAAATGTCATTTATTAAGATACAGGTCTCTATTGATCTAAAACAACATTCTTCATGGTACTAGAGAAAATAAATGGGTTATCTGAACTTTAACTGGGAAGACAAGTGGTAAAGAAATTGATTCCCTTTCAACACCCATGCTGGTTTTGTACTTGACCTGCTCTGGTAAAAGCAGCAGACAGGCAATGTCTCTCCTTCCCTAGAATCAGTTCAATGAATTCTGTGAGCTCGTCACACGGATAAGATGAATCTTGCAGAGTCATTGCAACCTGAGAAATTCAAGTAGATCTCGATGACTTGTTCTATTATAAAACCATTTCTGCTGAACTCTGATTCATATCTTGGTATTCTGTCATGAAAATTGTACCCTGGTAAGTTAGTAAGATGGAAAACTTCAAAACCTTGAAACTCATAATGCACTATAAATTAAATGGTTCCCGAAAAGTTATGGTGTGAGTGGTGTTGCTCTGGACCTTCAGAGGGCTGTGTTGACTAAGACTGATCAAGCTCTGCTCTCATGATCTTTTCTACTTGGCTATGAAATGTATACATATATTGATGAGGAAGACTTTCATCTTGGAGGTATTAAAAGAAAGTGATAATTTGAACAACACTCTGGGGAATCCTGTCAGGTCCCTTGGGAGATACAATGGCAGATTACCATCACTGAAAGGAGGCAGCAACTGTATGTAACTGAAAACTCCTGTGGCCAGGAAAATATGTCGAACAAACAGAGAGAAAGTTAGGGCATAAAGGGGGATCATGATAGCAGAAAGTGTAGATGAGAGAGTCAGCGGATATAGGGGAGTCAGAAATCATAGGACACCAAAGACCGAGGAAGATATGTAGCTGTGATACTATATGAAAATAGGCACATGAAATAATTTACATTTAAAACTGAAATAGTTTGTTGTTTGTGAAAGATAGATTACACAGGGGCAAGAACCCTGGGCATGAGAGGAATTGGGGTTCTATAATACAGGCGAGGCTAGGCAGATTCTCTGGAGGGTGAGCTGATGGAAACAATAATGAGGAACCAGACTGATGCTTTGACTAACTTACATAGGAAAAAAGAAGATTCCTTTATTGGGCTGTTTGACCAGTTTACAAACAAGTGAGAGACACAGTCCTAAAAGGAAAATTTCTATGTTTATGATATGCAATTAGAAGTTCATCCAGAGACTATTGCATTAAAAAAAAAGAAAACCTTGTTTAAAACTGTGCCTCAGGTGGAGAAACGATGCAGCAGTGAAGAATGCTAGCTGTGCAGAGCATCCTAGTTTGGTTCCCAGGATCTATGTCATGCAGCTTACTACCACCTGCAACTCCAGTCCCAAGAGGATGCACATACACATACACGTACACTCACGTATGCACACGCACACACACACACACCACACACGTACACACGTACGCATGTACATGTACTCATATACAGCTCAAATAATTTAAAAATTGAATTTAAAAAATGGTGTTTCAAAATGTTTTTTCAATATCAAATTTGCAATTAGCTCAATTTACCTCTAAAATTTTGCATAGATTAAAAGTGAGAAACACAATAGGATATTCCATACAGTGAGGTCCAAAGAAAGCAGGAGTAGCCATACCTACACCAAATGAAATAGATTGGAATAAAAATCAGTAAGAAAAGACATTAAAGGGTCAAACATTGAATCAATACGTAAATTATAAAAATTTCTCCAATTGAAAAACAGAGATACAATGTAGAAAAGCCTGTCACACCTAAAGCAGGAAGGAGAGGAAGCTCATATAAGTCATCTACACCAAGTAAAGCATGAATTCCTGAAATAAACAGCATTGCATTGCTGCTCACAACAGTAAATGAAGGAGAAAAAACTTTAATAGCAGGAAGGAAATAAGAGATACTTTTACAGAAAGAAATGACAGACCAAAACAAGCAAGGAATGAAAACAACACAAAATATTAGCAAGATAAAGGCCTGGCTCTTTGAAAGAGAAACAAAGTAGGTAAACTTAGGCCAGAGTAAGTGGAAACAAGGCTCAAATATATACAACCAGGGCTGTAAAGGGAGACACTAAGATGATGTCTCAGAAATTAAAAGGACAATTAAGGAATACTCTGAACAACCATATATAGCAACAATATTGCCTGTCCCAGAGAAATGGATAAATAATTATCACATATTTCTTACCAAGACACAATGAGAAGAAATAGAGAACCTAAACATACCAATAAAAAGTAATGAGACTGAATCATTAATAAGTCTTTTATGAATAAACAAAGGAACAACAAACAAGCCAAACCAAACCAAATTAAAATAGAACCATTTTTCACTGCTGGGTTCTATCAAGCATTTGAAGAAATCCTAAGTTATCTCAAATTATTATGAGGCATTAGAGGAGAAAAAAATTATTAAGAACTGTTGTAGTTTTAAATAGAGTGTCTCAACCATAGCTTCATTCACATATTTGAATGCTTAGTCACCAGGGAGCAGAACTCTTTAAAGAATTAAAACTGGGAGATTATAGCTTTAAAAAGATATATTTGGATGCCAAATCAATAAGGGGTGGAACTGTGATAGCCATGTTGGTAGGACTTAGATTCACCATGGGAATACAAATCTGGGTGTGCTTATGAGAAATTGTCTAGATCAGCTTATGGCAGGTGAGCAGACCCACCTTATATGTAGAACCATTAATATAGATTCTAGACTGAAAACAAAGAAGAAAGCACGCTGAGCACTCATTGCCCTTTCATCTGACTCTAGATACATTGTGACCAGTTAATTCTGGCTGATCACTAAGAATTTCCCACTATGATATACTACTGTACATTTGAACTTTGAGGCAAAATATATTTCTCCTTCATAAAGTCTCCTTTGCTAGTTATTTTTCCACAACAAGTAACTGATACCCCAATGTCAGTTTTCACAAAACTAGAAAAGGCAATTTTAACATTTCATTGGATCATCAAAGTCACAGATAACCAAAGGTCTCTTGATAAAAATAAAAAATAAAAAAGAACCAAGCAGGAGCATTTGCACTATGTTTTCAAAATGTGTTGCATGACTACAATAATCAAAACAGCATGATATTGGTATAAATATAGGATATTCAAGAACCATATAGACAACCTAAAGTATATTCATAAATCGACAGTCAAAGAGCTTCTAACCACATCTAAAGAGCATTGTTGCCAAAAGGATACCCTTATTTGACAAAATAATGGGAAACTGAGTATCTACTTCTCATTCTAAAGGATGAAACTAGATTCTGCCATTTACAGAAATCAACTTAAGTGGAATCAAAAGTTAGATGTAAAACACGAAACTACTACAAGAAAACATAGGGGAGATTCTCCAGAATATGTACAAAAATCAGAGCAAACAAAACTTTGACAAGTTAGATTATATAAAACCAAGGTTTCTGCACAGTAAAATAAACAACCATGAAAGGGAAAACAACCTACTGAATGCAAAATAATATTTGCAAATTCTACACATAAGAGGGAGTTAGCATCCATAATATATAAGGAATTTCTTAAATATTGAGAAGACAAATAACTAAAATTTTAGAATAAGCAAGCATTCTAGTTAGACACTTTTCAACAGAAGAAAAATATCTAGCATGTATTTGGAAAAAGAATAAGAAAAGCCTAAATCAAAACTACAATGAAATAGACTTAAATATTGAAAAGATAAACAACCAAAGTTTAAAAAAAAGCAAGAATTCTAATTAGACACTTTTCAACAGAAGGCAAATGTACGAAAAGACCAGATCAAGACTACAGTGAGATATGTTTTCCACCCATTAAGAACAGCTCTTATGATGGTGAGGAAAGAGTATTTTTACACCCTGTCAGAAGGAGTACAAATTAGTACATCCATTATGGGAAATGTAGATTTTCCTCTAAAAACAAAATTGGAATATGACCATAGAAATATGATCCAACAATTTCAAAATTGAAGAATCAACTGTACTCCTTTGTTTATTGTAGCAGCACCAAAAGAGGCAGGAGCCAAGAAATGGAAAATATCTATCAAGTCATGGATGAACAAATAAAGTGTGATATAAGCACAAGAGACTATATTATTCATCAGTAAAGCAATTAAAATCCTGGAGTTTGCACACAAATCAAACGGGAGATCATTAGATTAAGCAAAATAAACCAGACACAAAAAGACACCTATCAGATGACTTTGTGTGTGTATATAAACTAAATGTGTTGATCTTAAAAATGGGAGGTTCGTTATCAGAGGTTGAGTGACATTAGGGGAAGGGACTGGCATGTATTGATGGATAATGTTTTGCATTTAGATAGGAGTAAGACACCCTTACATGCTTTACACGGTGTTCTCAGTGACAATAATAAAGATTATTTTATTTAAATTACAACTCTTTCCTCTCTTCTCCCCTCATAGAAAACTATTTCTTGAGTGGTATACAAGACCTCATACTTTATTCTAGGAAATGCACACAGGTCAGAGTCATCCTTTTTAAAGTCATTTTCAATTTCTTTCAGTTTCATGACAAGCATTTTAGTTTGAATCTTTTTACTTTTTAAATAAATGTTATCTTTCAATTTAAAAACTCCTGTTGCTTCATTAGTCATTCTACAACAGTGAATAAGAACAGAGCACAATAAGGCTTTGCTCTGAAACAGGAAAAGTCTGAAGGATCAGTGTAAGCACTATGTAATGAGCTTCCTTACACACCAAAGTCACAGGAGACAGCCACACTTCACTTCCGCAATAGGACAAACTAGCCCATTTTCTAGGGCCATGAGAATTACAGTGGCAAAGGCTAAACTGTTAGATTTCTGATATTTGCATGCAATAGGGACTTCATCCTGCCAGACATAACCAATCCAATCTGGATGAAATAATAACTCTCTCCTATTAAATTTTATATGATGTCTTAGTAGATGCTTTGTTTTCAGTCTATTTTCATATCTAGATCAAGAGTAGTTAAGGGCAAAGAATAGGTAAGGCAGATCACATCCCAGTCATTAGGTCTTATATGTTTTGGACACCAAAACTATTTCAGCAGTGATTCTATTTGAATATTGCTGAATGAGTAAATGGGACAGAGAGAGCACTTGTGAGCAGAAGAATCCTGGCATCTGGTTGTAAAGCTGTCTGATTTAATGATGGAAAAGCCAGGGAGCTCAGATTTGCATTCAGTTAGGAGTCACCCAGAAATCTGAAAGATCCTTTCATAACACAAGGCTCAAATGGTTGAAAAAGCCTGACTTTTTGCCTTGGGAATGAGCAGAAAATAAAATAAAAAAAAACTATGCTTCCTATTTGCTATTTTAAAATGAAGTATAATAAAAGAAGAATCTAATAAAATATTATTTTTAGAAGTTGGAGATGCATATATATAAGAGAGTGAGTCTGATAGGGAGGGAGTTGAAATGACAAAAAATGCTGCAATAAAATGAAAGCCCTTATACAAATAATGTACAACTGATAGAAAAATTTTCTAAGAACTTAAAGATCACTGGCATAGTATTAAAACCCAAAATGGTATAAAACAAACCTAATCACCATGAAACAGACCAGAATATTGAAATGAATATAAATTAATTAAAAAATAAACAGGCTAATGGGGCAGCAATTTATGTCAAATGGTAACATCCTCATGCAGAGGGAACTGCAGACCGTTGAACCCAGTGTACACAAGTGCTTAGCATTGCGTGACTCATTGTGTCACCAGAAGGGCTCCCCGCAGAGGGACAGGCAGGCTACTCGCCCATGAATGCTGAGGATCAAAACATTAGGTCAGCAGGACACTGAAACAGGGTTGTTCTGGGGCAACTATCCTTTGTATACAGTTTGCTCCCTAGCAGGCTTTGTGAAAATATGCAGATGTGCCTGGAAACTAGACCTGGGGACCTTCTGCACTGCGGAAAGTCTGGCTTTTCTGGAACAGAAGAGCAGAAGGACACTTCAGGCCCACAGACAGGCACAGGCATTCGGTGAATACTTGCAGATGCCTGGAAGAAGATTCTCTTTGACTCTAAGATAAAGCTACAGAGCTCAAAAATTACACCTTAGGTTTATTTAACTTATATCCTTCAAAAGACCCTAATATTAATGTAATATACATATGCAAATCTTGTAAAATACCTTCCACTTTGTCTCATTTTATACTTTTTCAGTGTTTCTACTGATCAGATCATTCCTGTCATGTAGATGCTGGGCTCAATTTATAAATTTGAAAAATGAGGAATGATAAAGGCAGTAATAAGTTTTATGAATAAACATCAATAATTAAGAATTGGAACTGATGGTGTTCTGGCTTCCACATCATATTTAATTGTATAATTTTGTTTCCCATTAAATTATACAATTAATTTTTTTATATAGTATATACATGAGTATTTAGACATTTATGATATATATATTATATAGAATATACCTAATGTATTTAGGGATAGATTTTTGGTATAGAGATATTTCAGGTAATCTGGTCTTCTGTCTGTCACTCTCATGTTAGTAATTCTTGATCTATTTTATTTATACTCTATACATGAATATTTTTTGATTGAGAAATGCCAAGGCTGAAACAAAAAATGAGGGCGATTTTGTTTTTTTTAATTTATTAATTTATTTATTATGTATACAATATTCTGTCTGTGTGTATGTCTGCAGGCCAGAAGAGGGCACCAGACCTCATTACAGATGGTTGTGAGCCACCATGTGGTTGCCGGGAATTGAACTCAGGACCTTTGGAAGAGCAGGCAATGCTCTTAACCACTGAGCCATCTCTCCAGCCCCCATGAGGGCGATTTTGAATCACTATTTTCTCTCATCCTCAACTGCTAATAGGGGAATATTATATATAAAGCAAATTATATGCATATTAATATTGAGGTTGTGAGTTAAAAAAATTTAACATTTTATGAGAATTGTTGAATTTCAAAGGAAGTGATTTTATTTTGAGGTTATCGACTTCTATCACTTTCATATTAGGTATACAAGATAAATGAAGGCACATCACATCTGACATAATTATGTAGATAAAGTCAATAAAAGCCAAAACCACTAATAACAAGCTTTTGCCCATAGGAGAAGTTCAAATAACAGGACCATCCAAAGATGGATTTGACATAGTTAGATCCTACCATTATTGATAGCCCACCTATGCTTGGAGATAGGCTGTGTTATCACTCCTGGAGCTACCCAATCCATAGAACATTACTGTGAAATATGTTTACTTCCATGTACAATGCAAGGTTATAAAAATAATATAACCACCCACAGTACAAAATATGCATTTCTCAATGAACACGTACCAATTAGAGAAATTCTTCCCTTTTCATTACCTAATGTATATGATACCCAATCATATATAATCCTAACATCCAATCCAGAACAGCATTAAACTCTCACCAAATTACTTAATATACAAGCCCAAATCCCTTAATAAGCCCTTCCTAATTCTCTCTAAAAGGTCTCATTGACAAGTCTCAGAGAGCAAGAATTACAGTAAAAGAATAAAAATGATTCATAAAATTAAATATGTCCTTATTAAAGTACAAAATCCCATCACCATGTCGCAGGAAAATAAGGAAACAAATGTAAAAAATATAACTAGATAAATTGGAGTGAGACTTAGAAATTTATATATATATATACATAAACATATATGTTAAACACACACACATATATGTATATGAGAAGAATATACATTCACTGTAATTTTTTGGAGGAATACCAGGAACCAAGTTGTCCAAAAAGGAAGGAAATTGAAGAGAAATTCTATATAATCAGAGGTATCGGTGGTCACCACCATGGATTAAATGCTCAATTCCTTACAACAATAAAATTTCAGAGAAAAGAGCAACCAAAACAAAATAGGTTGGACTATGTTCTAGGTTCATTTAGTTAAGAAAGATAGACCACAAAGACAATTAAACACTAAGGCTATACACGCAGCTTTCCATAATAACTCTAAACAAACTGATCCCTTCTGCTGCTCCAGGCTTCTACACATCTCCCATCAACAGCAGCCCCTGTTCTCAGACAAGGTATTAATGTAGTACGGGTGATGGTGTTAATTGTCAGCCTGACAGAATCTGCAATCGCCTGGGAGACAAACCTCAGAGCATACCTGCGAATGATTACTTAGATTAAAGTTAGCTTTTGAGTGTGCCTCTGAGGTATTACCTGATTGCATTAATTGATGTGGGAAGGCCCACCTTAATTATTGTCAGGATGATTCTTTTCGTCCTGGGATATCAGACTGTATAAAGTGAAGAAAGCAACCTGAGAACTACCAAGCATTCATTGACTCCACTCAGCTTCTGGACTCCATGCAATTGACCAGATGCTTTAAATCCCTGGTGCCTTGACTTCCTGCCCCTGAACTGGGAGCCAAAATTACCCTTTGTCCTTTAAGTTACTTTTGTCATAGTATTCTTCCACAGCAGCAATGGAAAGCAACTAACAAGTAAAGCAAAAATGACATAACTACCTATTCCTTTCTTCCCTGTTCGTTTAGATGCCAGGAAGATTGATTTCCCTCCTCAAAAGATGCGAGAGAAACTGGACCTTGCCAGAGGAAAGAATCTGATGGAATATTAACTGCTTGTAGTTGTATACCAAAATACATAAGTGAAAAATATCTCATTATTTGATTACCATTATATGTCCCACTTACAGTATCTTAGAAAGTTTAGGATTATTTCTGAAAGGCACAATCTCAGAGAACTCAGACAACAATGAGGACACTAAGAGAGACTTACATAGATCTAATCTACATGGGAAGTAGAAAAAGACAAGATCTCCTGAATAAATTGGGAGCATGGGGACCTGGGGGGAGGGCTGAAAGGGGGAGGGAAGAGGCAGGGAGGGGAGCAGAGAAAAATGTAGAGCTCAATAAAAATCAATAAAAAGGGGTCTGAAATCCCTTTCTTGTATTATTTCACTGAAAAAAAAATCATACACTATTTTTTTTTTTGTCCTTGCACTTTTTTTCCAAATCAGGCCAAGGCGCTATACTATAGTTCTAACCATTTACTTTACTGGCTCACTTCCTATCACATCAGTATCTCCTACGATAATGTCTAAGGAATCCCGGACAGCACGATTATAAGTAAGGTTAGGTTAAATTTACAACCACTAAACTGCCACATTTTATTGAGACTAGAATAGTTCATTTAACATTTTACACACTTATGTGTGAGTCTTCTTCATTTCTTGAAAAGACAGAGTATGTATTCTTTTGGACAATGTCTTGCACCTCGTTGGTACTGATGACGGCTTTGTAGTCAGTGGCGGTGTCAGGGTTTAAATTGTTTAGCTATAAAACAATTATTTATAAGGAGAATTCCTAGTGGTTGTACCAAATATATCTTATATACTTTTAAATCATACGGGAAAAATGTTCTGATATGGAATGAAAATTTTGAAATGTCGTAGCTATAAGAATTCCGATTCAGAGTAAGGAAATTGGGATACAGGGTAGGAATTTGATCTTTTGTGGTATACCCAAACTCAGTAAGGGAAATTAGAAGAAGAAAAAAAAACATATGAATTTAAGTATACAAATCAGACCCATACAGCTTACTTAGGATAATAGTAGTGGGCCAGATTTCTAAAAAGCTCAGAAAAGCTTTGAAAACCTAAGAAAGAGAGAAGTGTTCAGATCATTGAATGTGTCTGTATGAGGTATGTACCTATAGATGGAAGGAAAACAAATGATATCATGCATGGATTTTCTGGGAGTGATTTGCAAATAACAAATTATGATTTTTGAGCCCTAGTATTAATAATTGAATTACTATTTATGTGCATATTCCAAAATTTATGGATCTCATAAAATTTTACACAGAACTACATAAAAATGTTACTAATTTTTAGAGAACATTTTTATTCTTTCTTTGAAAAATTCATACATGTAACATTATATTTTATATCCATTTACTACTACTTCCCTCTGACTTTAGAGGTCTCCATCATGTCATATAATTTCTAGAACATTAAAGGATTGCCTTATAACAAAGGACACTGCCTTGAATAATTAAGAGAATAGCTGGAACTGGATCTGTGTTGGAAAATACATTTACAGAAAAGTCCCAGTAGGAGTTCCACCATGTTGATTTCATACAGAGTAGTTTATGAACTGTTCTAACAAGAAGCCATCCAAAGAGCAAAGGAGGAATCTTTGTTTTAAACACTGTCTTTTGACATTTTTGTTAGCCATTTGCCATTCACAGTGTTGGCTATATCTTCCTGGATTCTAACATTTATAAACATACATTGCCTAAATGTATAAACAATTATTGCCTAAATTTTGAACCCTCTGGAACCAGAGGTTAGAATTTCTTATTCTTGATGCACTAACTATTTGCTTGATGTTGGAATAATGTAAATGATAATATTATGGAGGCTCTGGGACAATGAGGAAAATTATCAAAGTTAGATGATGTAGAACTGGAAAAGAAAATGTTAAGATGATAATAATACACTCGAAGGAAGATTATATATTCTGTCTTATGATATTTCTCTGAAAATATTGGCATTGTTCTTATGTGATCAGCGACAAGTTCCCTCCTTTGAATGGCTGTAAAGAACAACATGAGTAGAAACAATTCTAAACCAGGTTTTGCTAGCTATGTTTGAATGTAACAACCCAACTCAAGACCTGAGAACTCTTTGTCATCCTTCACAATGGACAACTCTGTACAAATAAGCCTTTATTTGAAAACATGAATGTATACACATAAAGACATCTAGAAAAGATGAACTCAAGTCGGCACCACTCAAGAAGATGTATATCACTGCAAACCCAGGAACCAAGAAAATGACCCCGTTTCATCCACAAAAGAGACCGTAATTAGAGGAAACTTTCTTCTAGCAAGGCTCGTCGTTAGTAGCTGTATGCTTTACATATGCCATGTACACCAAGTGCAATGCATGAAGTACATTAATGCAAGCTTCCACAAATCCCAGCTATGCTTACCTGGACAGAGAGCAATATTGCAAGGCTTGTGATGTGTCTCGGGTCCTTCGCAGGGCCTCCCTCCATACTGAGGGGGTGTGCATGACCTGGTTCGTGTCCTTTGGCCTCGGCCACATGTAAACGAGCATAAACTCCACGGTGACCATTCCTCCCAAACTCCATGCACTGTAATAAAGCAAAGGAGCTTCAGCCATAAAGAAAAGAATCAAAGTCACAGACCTCTTTCTGTATAATTAAGAAAAGATATCAATGAATAAAATAAGAAGGTATTTTGAAAACTCACTTTCAATAAAACTCTAATCAGACACAAACTTTTCTTTACCTTTTAAATTTATTAAAATACTAAGATTCTATGTGCTTTTTCTTCTATAGTTGAATCAAAAATTTTCAACGATTCTCTTTTTAACACCTTTAAATGGAAATTTCCTTTCTTTCTCTTAATAAAATAGTCATGAGCTATTTTGAAGCATGGTCATCTATGAAGAATAAGGAAAATTAATTTTCTCATACCAGAACGGAACTTTCAAAGTTAAATTTGTTTTAAATGGCTAACAATCAATTTAATTCTAATACCTATGAAATTGCAGAAACATTATGTGTTAGAAAATGAGAAAAATAGTGTTCCTGATAATTGGTTGTATATATTTTAAAATATTTTTTAAACTAGCATTTAAAAATATTTTTCTCATCTAAAATTTTGGAGGTAAATTTATCATCTTTTGAATAAGAAGCTATTTGAACCACTGGATCTTCTCTGGTAGCATCCTCCCCTTCCCATGTCAAGCTAGGCACAGTCTGTTTCTGAAAGCCATAGGGCTAGAAGATGATCTCCCTCCTGTGATGATTTGATGAAACTAGAAACTTTCCTAATTATAGTTTTAAAACAACAACAACAATGAAACCAAATTATATAAAAATAGAATTAAAGTGACCATGGAAATACCAATACTTCAAATATCCCATTTTCCATAATTCAAACTTGAATGGAAGCAATACTATGTGTTTCTTCTGAATGAGTCCTGAATGCTGTGCAAAAAATTACTGGTATAGTTTACAGAAGTTCACTGGACTTAAGGTTTGAAACCTTTTTCTGAATGTCAAATTACTGTTCTCATCCTAATTATTAGCCCTAGGTTATTTACCTTACACATAAAGCAAGTACAGAGAGGCCAGGAAGAATGTACTCTTGAGACCCTTCTGTCTTGGCACAGAGCCTTAGAACTCTAACAGTGTCTTGAGCACAGATGGCTGGAGTCACTCCTGGGAATAGGGAGTGTAGACCCACAAAAAAATGACGACAGAAGTAGATTCAGTTTCCTCCTCCAACTGGTAGGTACACACAAGTCAACAGAAAGTGGCAAATGTACCTTCTAAATAAATGCAATATTTCTAGAATTTTCTTCATGTTGCTACCTTAATGCTGAAATCTAGGTAATTAGCTAGTGCATTACCACAGACTGTTATTAGTTTTGTGGTTAAAGTACTTAATATCTGCTCTTTTATGGTCTTTAAAGAATATTATGTAGTTTTATAAACTATGTTAATGTTTCATCATGCCACAGTGTAAGTAGATATACCTCAAAACATCACAAAGTACACATTAACACACAATTTTGCATGGTAATTTAAATAATCTGACTAAATCCCAAAAGCATTTCCCAAAAATAACACTTTTATGTTGAGGTATACCATTTTCTTCCATTTATGTTGTTGCCTTGCTGCAGAAAGTTGTGAAAATATGTTCAAATGTTGAAAACAGCAGCGCAATTAGAGAATAATTCACTGAAAGTCATTGACCGAGTGTGTGGAAGTCACTGGAAAGGCTTTTAAAAACAATACTTAGGAAAAGTTCGAGAAAGAGGGGAATGTTAATTTTTTTCACCTACCTCATAAAATCTGGAAAAATCAAAGCTAATTAGTATCTACTGATAACAGAATATCTAATATTTCCATTTAGCAATGTACATACAAGTGTTATATAGTTTTTAAAATATGTTTATATGTGCACACATCTATGTAAACATCAAGCATAAGATTTCTCCAAGTAATTTATATAAATGTATTTATTTTTTAGTCATATTTTATCAATTTTTGCACTTATTTCTTGTCATACTTTTCAAACTAATGAGAACCTTCTCTACTATGTAAAGTGTTCAATACATTGTATAATCTTTTGTCAAATTACTATAGTACTCAATGTACATAGCACAATGTTAGAAGACATTAAACTTCTAAATTGGCAAATTTTTCTTTGAGAACCACAAAAACTGGTAAAAAAATCTTAGCAGCTAAGGTAAATCATGATACTGGAATCAGAAAATCAATGCTATTTAGATATTTAATATTCTTTATTGTTATATATTCAGGTTTTGTGATTCTATCACTTCATTTAAGTTGCTAATTTCTTATGTAACAAGAAATTATTAATAATTTGTCACTTTTAGCAACTATTGAGTTGTCAAAAATTATAGCACATATTTAGACAATGTAAAATTTATATTAGAGATGTTATTCATAAAATTTATGTTAAGATCAAATTTTCAATTTCATGTGAAATTGTTATATAATTACTTTTATTTTACAGTAAAATGCAAATATTCATGAAAATTATCTAGTGAGTTTGAAAAATAGTAATATTAAAGTCATTTGATTTACATCAATTTCATCCTCCTTTTTTTTAGTTTTCTTCTTGACCTTGGTACCAGATATATTGCCATATCTCTACTTTGAACAAGATGAAGAAAAAATAAAATATATACAATACTACACAAAACATTATCACCAGGGTTTGGAATAAATATCTGTAAATGTTCATATGATTTAGATTGCATTATATATAAATAATCATTTTAAGGGTAAGAGTTTTACTCTAGAAACAAATGACTCTGACATTCCTTAAGAAAAAGATCCCAAACCATTCTGTAGCCTTACTAACTTCTACACACTCAGCTCCACACAGTGCAAATCAGCGATTAGCAGCTGATGGTAATTCCACCCACATGGGTTTGCTGATATCTGCACACAGTTTTGGTTGCATCAGTTTATAAGGAAAAGAAGTGCTACTGGCATTCAGTGGGTAGATGCCAGAGAAGCTGGTAAGCACACAAATGAGCAGTATGGCTCCATTGAAACAGAGACTCATCAGGTGCAAAATGCTGGTGTTCAGTCAACAGAGGATGAGAACTCTGGAGTGAATTACAGAGCTGAAATTCAGCTGGGACAGTAACTAAATAATTGAAGGTTGCTCTCTACTTTCCCAATCTAAGTATAATCCATATATTCTTAATAATAATAATAATAATATTTTCCAAATTAAAAAGAATTGTCAGAGTAAGAGACTTGCAAAAGTTCCAGTATGTATATGAATTAGTGGATCTGAATAAAAAGAATTCGTGAATTAATGAAAAGTAAGTCGCTTGTCATACTATCGAGTTTCTTTGTGGTACAAATAAATGCAAACCCAAATGCTCTCATTCCACTCATTTTGTAAAGTTAATTTAATAATCAATGTGTCCTCTTCTTGTCTCATGTTCATTAATGAAATGACACCAAAATTAGAATTCCCTAGAATGACAAGGTCAGATATTGATTTGTTTTTATAAAGACGTTCATATTGATGGAAATACTTCTTAAATGTTAAAACATTTAAAGATTTTCTCTTCATTTTTTACTGTCTTCAAGATATATCACAATAAAAATAACATTTACCAATATGGCAAATTAAAAAAAGACAGCATATGAAAGAAACTCCTATATTCTATAACTATTTATCTGATTTTTAAAATAATAAATCCTGAAATTAAAACTTAAACTGATAATCAATTCAACAAACAAATCGTTGAAGTATAACAATGATATACTTTTCTTGTGAACAATATTCAACAAAAACTTAGAGAGAAATAGTTTATATGCATGAAGGTGAAAGAGAGATTCGAAACTGTTCACATTCTTACACATGATAAGGGTAAGAGTTTAAAGGAATCAAAAAAAGCTGTCAAGGACATATTACTCAGTTTGCTTGACATGAGACACAGGGAGAGAGAACTCATTAATACCACATGTCGGGGAGATTTTGGTCCTGTCATGGATGTGATCACTTCCCAATTGAAGGGCGAACCATCCCCCTCTGGTAGAAGATGACGACTACCTATTATGTGTGAACCTTGCACATGTGTGTAACAGGAGACTAGAAGGCAAGCTATGAATGGTGGAAATCACATTGGAAACCAATCAGATTCACACTTAGGAATATGTTTGTCACTAGATCCTGTCCTTGTTATATGCAAATGATCTTGACACTAAGTACACACTAAAAAGATAAATTTATATAGTCATTGTATCATAATGCTTTGATGATACTGTTTTAATTGATGGGAACAGGGAACTTGAGCCTGTAAATCGTCATGTAAATACTGCGGTTAGGCATCATGGTTAAGTATCCCCCAGAATTATTGTCCTTCTATTGATTAATGTGCCCTCTTTTCCTCATAGTCTTAAGTTTCTGTCTGTTTTACCTTGTCCTCATTTATTGCTTTTTTATGTTTTATACAAAGGGTCCTCACACCTCATTGCATCATCCCCGATATCTCCTGTTACTTCCTCCTTTTTCTCTTTCATATGGGATCTTTATTTGTTTTTTAAATCAAAAACCTACATAGCATAGAGTTTTCCACGGAAACCATTTTGAATTTAGAATTCAGCAGTGTTGAGTATATTCATGTAGCAGTCAAGAAGATCACCCAAAATGTCCAGTTCTGCAAATTTGAAGATTCATACCCACCAAACAGCAGCCACACCAACATTTCTTATATGATTATATTTGCCTGTTCTGCCGGGAAATCAGTTTTATTCCTGACCATTCTTCCAGGCCCCTCACTCTTGTTTTTATCAGCTGAGAATCAGTTAACTCTGGGAATGGAGAGCCCTAGAAATTTTTAAGCATGACTTGGAGGTTACAAGGCCTACAGTGCTAAGGCCTTTCTTTAGAACATCTCCTTTTTGGAGGCTTCTGGAAAGTCCATGAGAGTCTAGTTTTAACTGCTGCTGTTTTGACATGTGCAGCAAATGATTGGGCCCACTGTCAACACCTGCCTTGGGACTGACTGAAAAAAGTCCTCATTGGTTTGAGAGGGTGAAACAAATACAACAAGACCATGTATATCATGGACTCACACAATTTTGATGTGACATACGTTTACCCTAACCAGCCCCCGTCTTTGTTTTAAAGAAGTAGATGGCTGTGATGAGAACAATCACTTCAAGTTATTTATAAAGTAAAATAATAAACCATTCTTTGGCCTACTACACTTATTATTATTTTTTTTTCTGATAGGGTCAGTTGAATGGTAGGAGAACTGATGACTGAGAAGCTGTCAATCACATGTCATATTTGTACTATGCTTGAAATATTTATTTCTTCATATATGCAGTTATATTGTTTTAACAACTAAAAATGCAAGAAAAATAACTGAATTTTTACACTCTATGAAATAGCTACAATATTTCAATCTTATTTGCATTAGGGAGATAGTTACTTATCTAACATCCTAACTGCTCTGAAAGCAGAAAAAAACACATACAGAATAAAATAGCACAGTTGAGAAGAGTTACACTTAGAGACTATAATTTAAAAGCCTATACCCAGTTCATATGAAAATAACAAATCGTTCCAAATGCGTAGCATGACACAATTCAAAACATCCACAGTCGTAGTTGCTGCTAACACTACCTGGACAGAGGGCAGTGTTATTGCAAACCCTTGATTCTCTTAATGGGCCGCTGCAGTGTGTCCCGTAAGGTGATACACAAGTTCTGGTTCGCACCTGCGACCCTTGACCACAAGTAACTGAGCATGTGCTCCACTGGGACCACTCTTCCACACCAGATTCACCTGCATGCAAGACAACAAATAAACGTGAAATACTGTCTTGATTATTCATCTTATAATTATTGTCTCAAACTAACAGTGTGACATGCATAGATAATTTCAATGTAAATATACGACAGTATATACAAAGGTACCAAACATTTCATAGGAAAATGAATTTAGAGGGATGTATACAATGCTGATAGAAAACCTGCTTGTCATGACCTTGTTAACAAAACCATTCTTTGCAAAGTCCATTGAACTATCAACACTGTGAATGAAGCAATCAATAGTTTTGGGTGAGGATAATTGTTGATGTTTTCTTCAAGCCTATCTAGGGCCCTGTATTTGATGTCCAAAGGGGCAGAATGTATTTTTCTTCAGACTCTGAAGCTTTGGACAAGATATTTTTATTTGTTCTTGCCTAGTTATTTATTGTAGAATGGCCTTCCTATTGCTAAAGACTTAGTGGACTTCAAAACTAGTGAGCAAGTTGATAATTTACTCCAAATGGATTTCCTCTCTTTTCAGCCTGTGCTAGCTATTAACATTGTGGTAAATTGTTAAAATCCTTCTGCTCCCCCTTTCACCCCTGACCTAAAGAAGTGATTTATTAATTTCAGGTAAATAAAAGCTTTTCTATCATTTATATTAACTGAACATAGAACTAAAATTTACTCTAAAATCAGGTGTTATGAAGCCAGTTACTGTTGGGTTTCAGAAACGTTGTGGTGGTTGGCATTGCATAGAAACTATGTCTATTTTCTCATTATCTAAAACCAGTGTATTAAGTAGACAGGAAACATTAATTTGTGAGAAATCACTGGAGTTGGCTTCTAATCCTAATCTGGCATCATGTCCAGAATGAATTTAAAAGCCTGACTTGAAATTTTGCCACTGATTTACACCAAACTCCAGTCCAGTTATATCTGCAGGGTGTATTTATGCAAAGCATGCATGGTGTTGTCAAAACTTTTTACAAGGGAGGGGTTTCTTAGGACTTTGTGTCACTATTTATACAGGACAAGGAACAATATAACTTTTTATCATATGTTCAGTATAGAATGATCATTTTGAATATAATTCAAAGGACAGAAATGTCATTCCATTGTCTGTCTTGTTTTGGAGAGTTAGTCAATGATTTAGGGGTATATTAAATGCTAATGAAGTAGCTGAATTACTAACTGTTGCTGAAGTAAAGAATGAGTTTGCATCAGACATTCTTCAGTGAGAATTCTATTCGAAAGAGATAATCCACTGCTAGAAAACCTATTTGATGAGGCTGTTGAATTTATATTCTGCTATAATCCACTTTCTTATTTTCACGAGGGCTCAGAACAACTAGTTTGCAGAGAAATATTGTTCTATTAAAACTTTGTTAGCAGGATCATGAATAATGTATTCTTATGCTGGTCTATGATTATGCATGCAGAGGCATAGATAACAATTCATTGATAACTGGTTATCTATCAGAAGGCCACATGCTGGTAATTTGGATGTCAGCTCACATTAATTAGAACATCTTTTAAATATTGAAACTGATGTTTCATCTGTCTGTACAGTAATAGATCTCTCTTGATCACTTCAATATTTCTACCTTTACAAATTGATATATGGATAATTTTATAACTATCTACTTGGGTGTCTGTAGTGCTTGAAGTTATATCTCATAATTTGTTTTATTGCATTGATTATAATTTAACAAAACAAAAGCCATCATTTGGTGAGTCTAATAATATGACGATGGTTAAAACTACCTACACATATGTGTATACAAACATAAGCATACTTAATAATGAAAACGTTAAGCTTAAAGTTAGGAAAACGTAATGTATATTTAATGACATGACATTAATGTGCTTGTGATGCTTGTGATGAGACTGAGTATAACTATTACGGCTCTATGTTATCAATTACAAGTCAGATACTTAAGAATAATGTGAATTCTGGAAGCGAGATGACAAAGGTTATGAGAAAAAATTTTCCACAAACACAGTTGTTCTTTTTCTCCTGCATTGTAATGATAGACAATTTTAAAACTTAAACTTAGCCATGAATTCGTATCAAAGCCCAATTTAAAGTACAACCTCATACACGTATCTGAAATTCTGAGTTGGCTCTACAGCTATGATTCTGCATGACCCTGAGCAAGAGAAGCGGTGGGGCGGGGTCATGAGGCGTCAATCAGAAATGCTAAGAGAAGCCTTCCTCACAGCTCATTTTTCAGATGAAAATTTAAATAAAAATAAATACATGAATAATAAATTTTATTTCAAATGTAGAATCAAAATTTGCCACTGAAATAATGGTCTAACCATCAGCTTGATCTTATTGTATTAAGTGTTATTTCAAGTGACATTTCTCACTGCAATTTTTATGCTACTTCCTTTTTTCCTAAGGTGTGAGGGTTATCTAGCAAATCACATCAAGGTAAGCTAGAAATTGTTAATATGCTCTAAAAGAAAGATCTTTTAATGCCACTGAAGTAGTAAAGAATGAACTCAGCACAATTTTCAGTATATGTCTTTGGAGATAGCACAAACTCATCTAGTCAACATGCCAAAGATCATGTCGACAGCTCTCTATAAGTGAATATTGAGGTTCTTTATCCTGGAATAAATCATGAATGGAAACTGGAAAGTATTGTAGTCAACTGTATATTGACTCTGGGAACCCTTGGAAAAATCCATTTATATTTTGAAATTCTATAATAATTTGCCTATCTCAAAAGCTACTTGTGAAAATTGAGTGAGATCATGTGCAATAGAAAATTTAATATTTTGATCAAGATATTAATATAACTTTTGCTAGCATGTTAAATTCATGAAATTAGAAGCACATTTAATGTTATGTTCCTATTTTAGATCACATATCATGTATTCCTAATGCAGGCAGTTTCCCTTGTGTAATAAATGGTTACTTTTCTAAACCTGTTTATAAACTAACTTTATGCCTATGATGCTGAATAGTAAGAACCATTAACATTTATCTTATTCTAGCTTATTGGCCCTTAGCTTGGGTTTATCCCTTAAACAGACATATTTATATCATATTTTATTTTCTTAAAATATATATATATATATATATACATTTTTATGCTACTTTACTGTATATGTTAGGTTTTTAGCTACATGTATGTATGTGTACTATGTTCATACAGTGCCCAGAGTGACGAGAAGAGAGTGTTGGATCCCCTAGAACTGGAGATAACACCTTGTTGTGAGACAGCATGTGGATTACGGAAACCTAACATGTGGCCCCTGCAAGAGCAGTAAGTGCTCTTAACCACGGAGACATTTCTCCAGCCTTATCTTAAGCTTTATAGTAGCCTAATTAGTGTTCAGACTTGCCTCGGTTACTAGCATTAGCACTAGTACTCTAGTTATTCTGATAAAATAATGCTACCTCATAAGAATGTCATTTAAAAGTATTCACTCACCCTGCCTCTGTCTAGTAAGGCTTTCTTAAAAATGAAAATATTTACTGATTGTATTGATTTGTAAAGCCAGTACACATATTTGAGAAGAAATAAAGCATGATGGCTTTTGCTTTCTTTTTCCATGACAGATATAGCATATTATGGCATTTTATAATTTTATTATTTAGCTTCCCTCCATTGGATCATTTTTTTGTTATCAAATTATGGTTAGCAAAATTTCATGACTGTGTGTATGCAATATTATTACCTTGATTTGAAACAAGACAAGTTCTATAAATAAAATATCATTTTGTAAAATGTTATTGTTTTATAATTCTATTAATTTAGTCTATGTTAACTTCAAAAGAAACAATATTTAAGAAATTCTCTTTTAGTAATGTAAGTGGCTCGTTTTCAATTATTAATCTTAAAAATACTTACTATAATGAATTTTCCTTTCTTAGTTCAGCATGTTAATTTAATATTAAAGTACATACAATACACATGTCTACATTTGTGTATGCAATGTTTGGTTTAAAACGAATTATTTATGATCCTATTTCTTATAAATTCAAGCATCAACCCATAGTTCTAGAACTTTAATATGGCGTGGCCTGTCTGAGAAGAGAACAATATGTGAAAGTGGTTTTAAAGTTGGGCCCAGATTAATTTAATCAGTATGTCATCTACTTACCAAGTCACTTGTTAGTGAAAGAATATACAATGTGTAGAAAAAACAATGACTGGAAAATCAGAAATAAATGTAAAAAATGTGATTAACGATTTCTAATTTTACAAATCAAAATTTCATGACATTTAAGTTTGTCAATATGTTTTGGCTTAAAAATTTGAATTGTCTTAATATAAACAAGCATTAATAAATGTAATTTAAACAAACTTTGGATGAAATTGGATAATACTGAATGCACAAGCTAAAGCTACAAGATCCCTGGATACTTAAACTTATGGTCCTCCATTTCACTCCCCTTGTTGACAAGTTTGAGGAATTAGAGTAAACCAATCTTTGCTATGTCTTTTATGTAAAAGAAGGACACATTTCTCAGACGGCAGATGTGTTCTCACAGGGAGATGGATGCCTACGGGACTGAGTGGTCAGCCCACGTTTCATCTCTCTATCGAGAGTAGAAATCCCCGAATCTCTGTTCACTGCTTCAATTATTTTGTTCCCAGTATCAGACAAAAGCACATTTAGGAATTTGGAAATCCATTTGAACCACAGAATACATTTTTGGAATTCAGTAAGCAAATGGTTAAAATAAAAATCTCCTCTTAAATAAGGTACACCAAAAGCAATCCTGTAAAGAAAGTTCTCATTTCTCGGTCTAGCTATATCATATATTATTTTTAAAATTTAAACTGTGTGCTTACAGAATTAATTCTACATATCCTGTTATGAGAAGCTGAGCTTTAATTAATATATTAAAATATATCATTTATCTATTTCCAAGACTTCAATTCTGTATTAATATTTAAATTTCTAAGCATTAAGTTAACGTACAGTGTTCTAAACAAATACTATCACAAAGAACACATGAACTGAAGGACACATTCATTCTTTTGGAGAATTTCATTAAAATTCTCTGAATAGCATGTCGCAGGTCTGGTTATATATGCATGATTTCATATTAATGGTAAAACAAACAAGAATGAGTGCATAAAATTTTGTAAAACCACATAAGCTCAGTTTTAAGTTTTGAAAAAGAAAAGCAATGAAAGGTTGGTCAGGTTTGCAACACCACTTTTAAGATCTCCAACTGGGAGAGCCCCAGGCAATGTTGCTGGCCAGAACTCTAGAATTCTTACTACAAGTAGCCAAATTATGGCCCACTGCAATTTGCCAAACTCTACAGACTATTAAAGCATAAATTCTGCGTGTATATATTCATGTATATCTATGAATTTCAAAAATTATGTCAAATAATGCACTTTTCAGTCACATTCAAATTTGTAGGGAGTTCAGAAATAATTTGATTGATGTAGGATTAAAGAATTTTATAAGCCAGAAAGTCAGTTTTGTTGATATTTAATTAGATGGTTAACTTTTTACTATTTATCTTCCAAATCGTATATTAAATTATAAAAAGTCTAATTTCTATATATTTTAGCAGCAAGCAATATTTATAGATAAAATGACATATGGAAGCATATTTAATGTATCAAATTTTGTTACGTTGAATCTCATCAGCTTAGTCCTATTTAAATTATAGTTAATGAAAGTATCAAATCAAATAATTCTCAAAAAAGTAACTTTATTGCTTTCCTTTCAAAGTGTAATGATCCATTTTAGTGGCTAATTAACTTAAAGAATTAATAATACATAAATCCTAAAGCGTCCTATACCAAGAGCAAATCAAGTCTTACACATTTTTTGTGTACTTTTCATTCATAGCTACTTTATTTATGGACTTTAACTGGTGACAAAAAAAATAGCTCAAAAAAATCAGCTCCAAAACTGACAAATGTGCAGCAAAGGATCATGAAAACATGCAGTGGTTTCATTAAATTAACAACAACAAATAGAAAAATGTAACTAACGTATTACCAGTTTGTGCCATAAATTTAGCAGCATCAGCTTGTTCCTGAGGGACCCTTTTCTCATGGACAGATCGAGGTCGCTGACTTTTAATTGTATGATCTCCCATCATTCCAAATTCTAAAGACAGAATAAAGGTATATGAAAGCCTGTGTGTAGACATTTCTCACAAATTACATTCCTGTCCCATGCAATATGTTCCTGCACAAACCTAGACATTACTGATAAGTCCACAGTTCTAACTTTTCTAGTCTGATCTGCTTGGAATATGTCTAAACTTTCTAAACATCAGCTAGAAAATCTGTATCATGAACAGCTTTCAAGAAACAATCATAACAGTCAATCAACGATACATCCGATAACAAGTCAACTTAAGCAACAGAATATATTGTACACTTTTCTGATAATGTTCTGAAGCCACATATCAGAAAAAAAAATGCAACCACACTATTAATTGTTCTTCCTTACAGAATTCTGACTGGGTGTCTGCTGCCTCTGGCTAAATAGTTGTCACCCCAACAAGGTTTCCAGCACTTTCAAAAGGAATGGACAACTATGTATTCTAATTTTCTGAGGGAAGTATTCAGACAACGGATTGTTTTTATATCCAGAGATGAGACAGCCTTGGTTTGCCTCAATGCTCACAAAATCTGGTAGCTTCAGAAGTTCTGATTCTTCTTGGCCTGAATCAATCAGTAGAACACTTTCTCGAACCACATGTAAGGCTATTTGTCCTTCTTAAATTTTGTTGTTCAAATGACAGTGTCTAAGTTTTTGTTATTTAATTATTCTATAATAAGCTACTAATAAAGACAAAAATATTATCTGTCCCTAACAGACAATTAGAAAGAAAGTGTGGAGATGGAAATTATTCAATCAATAGATCAGCTTCTGTGCAGTGCATTTACAAAACTTCATGTGCTTAAATAGATTGTAGCCTTAGGACTCCGGGTTTGTGCTGTGCTCACTGAACTCTGACAGTGATCTAGTGAAAGCCAAGTCTACCATGTAGAATGCTAGATGGCTCTAATTTTTAACAGTTTGGTAGGAAAAGAAAATTCCTAGCAAAAATGACATTGTGGTACTTTCTCTTACATTAAAAATGTTACTGATCTCTCGATACTTAAGAGTTAAAAGTTGAAAATGAAAATTTGACAAAAAGTTTTACTCTTCAGGCTTTTTCTCATCAATTTTTAAATGTGCTTCTCCTAAAATATAACTTATTTGTAATGTATTTTGTGAGGAGCAATTCTACCAACTCTTGTCTTTTATGTAAGAAAAAGGCTAATTGTTGTCTGTTCAATCAAAATCATCCCATTATAACCCCAGAAAAATCAACTCTAAGAAATTTTTTCTAGATATTCTACTAAAGAATTCAAATCCTGAGATATTTGAGAAGTCTAAATGTATGTCTCTTTTTGTCAGTTTGGATAATATTCAAGGATAGGAAATGGAAATATTTATAAAAT
Organism: Ondatra zibethicus; assembly: GCA_004026605.1. Classification (NCBI taxonomy): domain Eukaryota; kingdom Metazoa; phylum Chordata; class Mammalia; order Rodentia; family Cricetidae; genus Ondatra; species Ondatra zibethicus. The sequence goes on along the minus strand of PVIU01014958.1, from coordinate 4,769 downwards.
ATCAGTTTAACAGAAAAAATAAAACCTATCACTATTTTTTATTCCTACCAACATTCTTTTATTTATTCATGTGTAAACTATTTGCTGTTTGAATCATTTTCACTAAGCATAGAAGTATCCAATTACCATTAAATTTGCTATTTAGAAAATTTTAACTATAGTTTTTCACTACTATATTCTTAAAACCATTATGCAGTTGAAATGCCATTGCATCTTCAATAGCAAACAAATATTAGTGATAATTTAAATTAACATTACACACCACCTTTCCACTTAAAATTTTAATTAAACTTGCATGTTCTGTAAGTTTTTATCATTTTCAGTATTTACATCAGAATATATTTTTCCATAATACTTCTGGGGCTCTAATGCTCACACTAAAGTAGTTTTGGCATGAGAATGTAAAGGAAGAAAAAAAAAGTTTATCCCACATATATGACTTTTAAGTTACAAAGTAATAACAGAACCAATTTGATGGAAGACCATTCTTAATCTCAGTGGCAGCATGGTAATAACCTGTAATCTATCTTCTGAGGAAAATATTGCAACATTAAGGGAAGTACGATCCTGATGCTTAAGGTTGTGGGTATTGTTAATTCACTACTGGGGTAAGTTAAAAACTATTACACTAAATTTCTAATAATTTCTTTCACAAACATAAGCAAAAGTCAAATGTTTATTTTTAAAACTGAATTTAGGCTATTATTTTGTATTACTAGCCAAGTCATTTCTATATATCAAAAAATTTACAATACAAATGATACTTCAGTATTCAAGTTTAGTGACCACCTATCATCAATATTTATTGATGAACAGTATATCCTACTGAATGTTAGTGCTGATGCTTCATCATTGGTTATAATCGTTAAGAAAATATATCCTTCAAATATTTATAGATTTAATTACATTATACACAAACAAAAGTTTAAAGTGTAGTAGTTGCTGATTTTTGTGGCAATAAAATTTAACTAGCAAATTTTTAAAGATGAGAATTGCATTTTTGTTTTTGTGCGGGGATCTAATCTAGCATCTTAATGTACATTAGACAAGCACTCAACCAATGTGCTATATCTGAAACCAAAATGACAATTAATATGTGGTCCCATTATAGACAAATTACTTGTAATATATAAGATATACCACTGATTTCCTTTCTTAGAAGGCAAATAAGAACTATGGTGACATGTCAACATATTTCAAGTCTATTAATTATGACTAAAGTATCAAATTGAAACTGAAATATGCTCCAATCTAAGCAGGAGTTTTTCTATATAATATCTGCATTCCAAACTGTTAGAAAATATAAATCTTTTTTATCTAATTTCAATAAAAAGTAAGATTTACAACAAATGTTCCATATAACAAAATGGGTTATTTTCGAAACATTTATGTTGCCTTTCATTTCTTTCATGGTGGCATTATCTTTGCTTCTAATGAAAATAAAGGCCAATTGGATCATTCAATTGTAAGAGACAAAACTATTTTACTAGTGTACTCTCATGTGGTCAATGTAGTTTGTAATATTATGATTTCTGGATAATATAAAGTCTTCATGAATGGTTGATTCATAGTCATACAGTCTGCATTGGCAATGATAATATACTACATTAGTTACACAAGAAAAATAACCAAATAAAAAGATGCTCTGCATTGGTGAAAGCAATGGAAAGCAAGCTGTGAAATCAAATGAAAAAGTACAGCATAAGAGTGCATATGGTGCATGGCGTATGGAAACAGTGAGTTATTTCTTGTCTTTGCGTTGATGGCATTGATGAAGTGGTGAGTAAATAGCTGCTCATGTAGAAAGCCCAAGATGATTGAAGATGACTAGCAAGCTTTAGGGTTTTCCCCTCAGGCATTCACTGTGCTTCTTAATAAAAGCTGACGTTTCTGAAAGTTAGATGCACTAAAGAAAGGTTTTGAAAGTCTTCTCCTTTAAGTCTAGGCCTAAGACTTGATTAAGCATGAGATCCTTAGGAAGAAAATGGACATTAGACTTTACTTTTGATCACCAGTTGTCAGTATTGGGAATTTTGTTTGGAAGTTGAGGGAGACACTGATATGGGATTTAATTTATCAAAAAGTTAAAACACATCTACTCAATATTTTACTAATGAGTTTATTTTAAATATATGGACAAGCATTAATACTGTCATTTAATGTCAGACTGGCTTTACAATTTATAGTCTTCCCTTTGCATTTCCATCAACATCAACGAACCCAAGCGAGGTCACTATTGCTTTTCACAAAGACCCAAGAGTAATACCCTGTTGATTCAATGTTGGAACTGTACTACTGTCTGCCAGTGGACTAGGAGCTATACTCTTGCTCAAAATTACCTCAAAGGGAAGGTCTGCTCCTTCAGCAATGTCTGTAGCAAAGACCCCCCTTAATTTCAACTTCAGCATCAGCATCAGAAAGCACTTCCACTTCAAAATATTAAGGCATTGCCTTCATCTCCTTGAAATACTGATTTGCCTAGAATCACCAACAGATTTTATTTTATCTAGATAGAGATAAAATTTATATATTGTATAGATATACAAATATATAATTTTTTTCCTATCACATACAACCTTTTATTCTCTCTCTCTCTCTCTGTTTCTTTCAGAAAGGATCTCATGTACCACTAGCTGTCCTGAAACTTGCTATATAACAAAGAATAAACTTCAACTTTACTACTGAGCAACATATTCACCACCCATAACGTAAGTTTTGGTAACACAACTAGAAAAGTTAAATGAGATTTTATTTATCAAAATGTAACAGGAGAGAATATCAAGTACATTGCAGTTGGCTAATGAAAAAGGTGCATCATTTGGTTGACCTAAGATAGTGTGGACAAGCAAATTCTGCTAAGAAGCCACAATGTAGTCTATGAAGAAAGTCGATGAAAGTTAATGTATTCCAAGTTCACATTTGTGCTGGTATATAATTATTGAATTTGTCATTTATTTTCATATTAATTGGACTATCTGGCACAATGACATTCTTCTGCATAATAAAGTTGAAAAATACATAGACACTAAAGAGAAACTAAAACTACCACTATTAGAATATTTTCTTTTATTTCTGCAGTTTCCTAATTTTTCTAAATTTTGAAATGTATGCAGACTTGAAAATTGCATATTCTAACTTGATAAGCATCTGCTAAGTACTTATATATCCAAACGTTTTATGAAAATACAGGAGAAAGAGGCAAAGTTTAAAGTATTCACAATCAAAAGTGACTCTAAAAGTAGCATGCATTATCAAAGACTATAATTTTTTAAATTATATACACTATCTAAGATTATCAAAAACACCTTGACAATATTTACCATTGATCACAAATACATTAGTTTACTAAAGGACAGAATCAGTTACTACAAGACAACTTTCAAAGAACTCAACAATGAAAGTTGCATAGTAAATGATAACTATTGGAAAATATTTAAATAAAATAGAAATGCTAGGAACCCAAGAAATTCATTAAATTTTAATGTCAAGGGTTAGTCCTTGCTATACATTATTTTTATACTTTATTATCAAATTTATATCACTGACTATAGGGATAAAGATGTTCTTTCTCACACTAGCGAAATGGAATTTTACTTTACAAGATTCTCTGGCAGAAATTACTTTATAGGTAGCTAGGAGATACTTCTACACATGAATAAAGCATTAAATAATCAAGCATGTGTGACTAGCAAGCTCACAGGAGAGTTTCAGATGTTCTGGAGCATGCGTGAAGTTGTAAAGTTTCATAATTCATGTGGTGATTTATAGATGTGTTTACCAAATATAATTTCATACACACAAATCCTTGCAGTAAAGCTATATTATTTATCTTTATTTGAAGCATAAATATGAAACAACTTTATAAAACAATGGATTTCTCTAGAACTTTTAAAACACATATTTGAATATCCCATGTAAAATGTGTGCAAAGGCACTGATAATTTGTGAACATCCACTCATATCATCATTTTAATCCTTCGTTAGTGTTAGAAATGAGGATGTGTTACAGGTTAGAAATCATCAATGTGTAAAATCACAGAGGAAGTTTTGGTAAATTTTTTTATACATTATCCAAGTATATGGACTTTTGCATAGTTTTGTGGGTAAACTACTGAATTACTGTAAACCAGTATCAATGATTTGCCTGGAAATTTTTATTGATTATTAATGAGGAAAATAGACAAATGAACACATACATAGTAAATACATAGTAAATCCTACAATTTGATACAATTTCAATACTAAACTAGCAGTTAATATAATTTTTGCTCATTTATGTCAGTATAGCAGTGCTAAAATGCAGTGCTTTTTTCTTGCCCGCTCTAGTACATTTTGCTGCAGACAAAATCTCTTAAAATCAAACTTTATTTCAATCAACTTTGATATTAATGCGGTCTGACAAGATCTTCGAGAACCTGACACATAAGCAATCTGAACTGTCTTTAGATACATTTTTTTCTGCTTTTTCCAAACTCGAACAGAGATTGGGTTCTTTCTGGCCCGGTCTCTGACATGGAGATGGGTCCTGTATGAAGAGTTTTTAAAACTGTCAACAAGAGTATGGCAACGACAGGCAGAGATTTGTGCCTGAAGCTTCAGTGGAAACAAACCAGCAAGACAAACGCAAAAGTGAATGGGCCAGATGTTATCGGAGAAGCCAGATTTTCAACTTAGAGGATACTGGGACTTTGGTTAGAGGATACAGGGATTTGCAGAGTAGTTTATTTGTAGTCAATCTTTATGAGTGTGTGTGTGTGTGTGTGTGTGTG